>OY856409.1:1610477210-1610542210 GCA_963693085.1 Alisma plantago-aquatica
AAAGTAACTCTGCTGTAAAAAAAGTAACTATGGTGTCAAAAAAGTAACTTTGCTGGCCAAAAAAGTAACTCTGTACAAAATATACAGCAGATGTATATAAAGACGGGTTTTTTTATTTTGAAGGGGCAAATGATATTATTTTTTGCTCAAATTTTTTGGAAAGCTAGACAAAATAGTCCTCTACAATTTCAAAAATTTTTTTAAAAAAAAAAGTGATCGGAAGGGTGGGCGGGTAGCTACCCGCGCGGGCAATAAAGATGGGCCCATATATATATATATATATATATATATATATATATATATATATATATATATATATATATATATATATATATATATATATATATATATATATATATATATATATATATTGCGCCAGGCCAAACCAACGTGAAGTGAGTGGGATACCATTCCTTCCCCTGGTTGAGCATTGCCAGATAGATATTGACTTACAGGAGCAGAGGCTGCCCATGAACAGCAGCAGTGGTGTCACACGCCTGCTGGATGCAAATGGTATTGATGAGACAAAGCAGGCGGGTGAATTCGGAAAGGACTCCGGCTGAGTGACGCAGTAGTTTGGATGGCGGCTAGTATTGATCATGGCAAATTCGGTTTTGCCCAAAATGCACTGCATCTTTTGCGTGGTCAGTATTGACAAAGTGTACCGTATCTTTTGTCTCCGCTGCCGGTTTCTAGCTTCATGTTAAGAAAGATCAAAATGAGTGGATGAGTCGAGGCGCAGCAAAGTAGAACGCCGGTTCTCTTTTGCAGCTCGTGACTGGTCGTATATCGCTGACCCATTGGCGTTGCAATGCTCACCACTACTCCCGATTCTCTGAGTTTCCTCCCACGCGTCCATGCAAACCAGGGCAGCAGTCATCGGGAGGTTTGGTAGGGCCGGAGCTCCCAGCGCCACCGCTTGCCAACGTATAAAGAGTTCATTCGTTTGTCCGGTGACTCGTTTATTGAAGGCAATGGAGGAAACCAGTAAACAAGACATGTGTTAAACGACCAGCAAATGACCGGTAAACTTTGTAGTGATACAAAATTGCAAGTTGGAACGAGTTCTTTTGAAGTACTTAGGACTCGTGTTATCCTCACCAAATTCCTGCCACTGCTTGGAAATCGATTTTGAGGACAAATTCCTGTCTACTTTGTTTAAGTATATTTTTTCTTTTAGGAAGCAAACCATTGAGTAATTAAACTCATCCACAAAATAATTATTGGTCGTTTCCTGTCTACTTTGTTTAAGTATGATTTTTCTTTTAAGAAGCAAACCACTGAGTAACTAGCCTCATCCAACATTTTTTGGACACTTAGTGATACATTTTCATGAAGGAAAGAAATATGTGCTTTCTTGAAATATACTTTTACCATGGAACACTATGTATTTTTGGTCTGACCCATGTTCCCAATCAGGTCGACAATCTTGGTTTAAAAATATATATATTATTCTTTAGGTAATTAGGTTGTAGGGTTATAGATTGAAAATTCTAGTTGATGAAATCATAAATAAAAATTATGATAACAAATTTAGTGCTAAATATAGTAATGTAGTAGTTGATTTTTAGTTTTTTTTTGTAACTCATGTTATTTTGAGTTTAGGATATATATTGGAGAACTTCATTATCAATATTTTATATTAAAAAATAGAATTTTTAGAGTTAATTTAGAAATTAGGATTTGAAAATCTTGAAGCTAGAATTTTAGAAAACTAAATGACCGATAAATTGATACTTGCTAAACAACCAGTAAACAAGACATGTGTTAAACGGCTGGTAAACTGACTCTAAACTAGTCGTTTAGCACATGTCAGTTTTCTGATTGTTTACCGGTCGCATCATACCTGATGTGAGTGATGTGGATTCTTTAGAAAAGTTTCATTGAACTCTTGACTTTTATTTCATTATTTGATGGAAGTTAATAAGTTCCAACAAATAAATATGATTGTTTTATTTAGTCGGTCTCAAAATATGATTCGTGCCTTGATCAAATGAATCAAGTAAATATTAGATTTATTTGATTATGAGTAATATGAATGTCTTGAATTGAATATACATTCTTACTATTTATGCATTGCAAATGCCTTAGGTTGACTAAATATGGAGTAGTTTGCATAATTTAATAAATTCTTAAGTTGTGGTGAGGTTGTTTGAATTTATGCGGCGAAAATGGATGTATAGGGTAGTTTTAATATGAATACAAACACAATGTATATTTGAGATCCCAATTCACATATTATAGGATTTGAATGTGGAATCACATATGCGTCACGTAATTTCTTCATTAAATAGTAACATGACGACCGAGACACATGTGATACAGAAAAGATGTGATTGGGTCTCATGACATGGCAGAGGCTTAATGCCTAGTGTGAGGAGTCATCCTCTAGTAATATGATTAAGGGATTGATATCCCACAATGATGTGACATTGGTGATTAAGGGATTGATACCCATTGAGGATTTTGCATATGAGATTCATACACAGTAGCCACATGTCCAAGATCGTAGGCAAGGACATATACGATGTGTGGGTGAGGACGTAGTTAGTTTATTATTTATCTTGTTGTGCTATGATATATATATATATGGGCATTCATTCGTTGCCCGCGCGGGTAACTTGGATTTTCGCTACCCTGCAGCCAAAAAAGTAACTCTCCTAGCAAAAAAAGTAAGTCTGCTGTCAAAAAAGTAACTATGGTGGCCAAAAATGTAACTCTGCTGGCAAAAAAAGTAACTCTGTACAAAATATACAGCAGATATATATATAAGGACGGGTTTTTTGATTTTGGAGGGGCAAATGATATTATTTTTGGTCAAAATTTTTTGGAGAGCTAGACAAAATAGTCCTCTACAATAACGAAATTTTTTTTTTGAAAAAAAGTTGTCGGAAGGGTGGGCGGGTAGCTACCCGCGCGGGCAATAAAGATGGGCCCTATATATATATTTTTATATTTATATATATATATATATTTATATTTATATTTATATATATATATATATATTTATATATATATATGACTATTTTTTTCTTGAGTTTATGTATATAGACATCATTTATTCTGCATATAACTTGGATAAGTATTGACTGATAGATATTTTTGTGTTGTTTTTTGTAAAATTAAATATTTTCATAATTATTGTCTTACAAATAAAAGGTCAAAAATGTGATAAAACATTAAATATGTAATTTATTATATATATAATTTAAAATAAATAATATATAATTATGAAATAATTCCAATTTATATAGAAAAGTAACAATGTGATATCCTCTACTGTTATGGTAACTTCATTGGGTTTTGTAACATGTTTTAACTTGTATCGTCATACATTTGTGTCTTCCCATTAGTATGTCTTTTCTCTATGATACTCAATCTAATTTGTGTATTTTATAGAATCCCCAAAATCAAGAAAAGGGAATATTTGGTGATTGGAATTGAAGATTATAAACACAAGTTACAATCGTTTAAGGCATTGATAAGGGACTCAAATCTGATGTCTGAAATTGTATTCCACATAGTTGTAACCTCATATCTATCTCAAAGACACATCTCCAAAAAAAGGTGTGTTTTTATGGTAAAAATTAAATAGATCATGGAAACTAGGCAATCAACATCCAGACATTATTAGTCTGCTAATAGGATGACCGAAAAAATCTGAAGACACTACAAAAAAATGGATTTTTAGTGAAGGTCATTTGTGAAGGATCAAAGCCCTTCAAAAATATTGACTTTTTGTGAAGGGCAGTCCTACACAAATGAACTAGTTTCCCTCAACCGAGTTCTTTATGAAAAAGCAATTACTGAAGGTCTAAAATCCTTCTACAATGTAAAAATTCCTTCTCTAAGATTCCCACCAAATTTTCCCACCCCACTAATTGGTAATTAAGATTTACGACTAGTGAAACGGTTTCCACTCCTTGCGCACCGTTTCCTCTCCTTGCGCTCCCCCCACCCCCTGTGTTGCGAGTGTCGGTCCCGGTGCCCCCAGCAGAATAGCGGCAGCCGGCAAGAGGACCCTCCGTCCCAGCAGAAACCACGACCACTGGCGTGAAGAGGATCCCCCGTCCCAGCGGAAGCAACGGTCACCGACATGAAGACCCCCCGTCCCAGCAGAAGCAACGACCGCGGCGTGAGCTCGCCCTGCTCGTGAAGAGGACCCCCCGTCCCAGTGGAAGCAACGGTCGCCGGCGTGAGGACCCCCCGTCCCAGCGGAAGCAACGACCGCGGCGTGAGCTCGCCCTGCTCGTGAAGAGGACCCCCCGTCCCAGCGGAAGCAATGGTCGCCGGCGTGAGGACCCCCCTCCCAGCAGAAGCAACGGCCGTTGGCGTGAGCTCGCCCTGCTTCGACTTCGACCGTGAGGTAGGTCTTCTCGTTGTGATCTAGCTATGTGAAGGCTATCCGAGATTATCTGCTTATCCGATAATGTACTGAGATTATCGCTATGTTTGGACAAACCCATCTCAACTCCCGGTAATCAATGTATTAAGGGGCCGTTTGGGTGACAAATTTCTAATCGCCGGAGTAGTCTACAGTTTCGGTAGTTGAAGTACAGTAGGACCTGTGGGCGTGTGAGAAGCTTCTACGACACCTGTTCCTCACCACAGGGATGGTGGAGGCGGCGAAGCAGAGTAGACGGAAGGTGTGTTCTAGGCCGAGGAAGGGCAGACCGCGACACCACCAGCATAATCTGTTGATCCGGGAACAAGTAGACATGGAACTGGAGGAGGAAAAGGGATTGGACCTTCACTAAACATGGCAAAGAAAATTTTCTTAAATCACCTCCATGATTTCACAAAAAGATATAAACATAGTTATCCTTGATGCTAACTGGGACCTACTATGAATAACCTCATTTTCCATTTCTTGGAGTATCTCGCAGTTTATTATTTCAATTCATTAAGTAAAACCTGAGTTAAACACCATTTTCAGGCAGCAGTGCATGCTAGGTAATTAAGCATTAACAAATAGATTTATGTGATAGGCCACATACCTCTATAATCATATTCTTAATGTCTATGAATTCAATAGTTATAGAATCCATTTCTAATCATCAGTCCACAAGCTTGTTTGCCAAGGCGTGTTAGTCTGATGAACTTGCCTTGTATATTGTTCAATACCTTCATTCCGGACCTATAAAATCAAATTCATATAATCAAAATATGGTAATAAAATCTAAACATGAGAACTAGAAAATTTACAAGTATACATAATATAGTACATGGCTAATGGGATCATCATGTTCCATAATATTCACACCCCCACGAGACTGCAACATATCATATATTTCCTTCATGTATGCATGGGCTTTCTCGGCTACTTTTTTAGCTTGTTCAGCTCTAGCACGTGCTTCTTCAGCTACTTGTTTATACTTCTCCAGTTCTATGATATGACTGAGATTTCTGTCGTGAGATCTTTCAGGTCCTAATCTTTCATGCAAATATGTCCTAATCTTTCAGGTCCAAAAACTTTGCAACAAATTTCTTCATCATCCATGTTAATTTTTCCTTCATCACGTTAAGATATCAACTCTATAATTTGTTCCTGTCCAATAATTATTTTATTTAAAAGAATTGTTGGTTGTCATTGATCGCTAAATCAAAAAGAGGGAGTTACCATCTTTTGCTCGACTACAATATCAACAAGGGTTTTGTCTTTTCTAGTCCTTGTCAGGAACATCCTCAAGTGGCTAGGAACTAGCCCACTGTTCTTTTTAGCCTACATTATTTTAACAAATATTATAATACATTAGTTAGGATTTCCCTATACTAGCCAAAAGATGAACACTCTATGAAACATTCTTACATCTTCATCTTCCACAATGCTAAAACAAGTGTGGCCTGTGAAATGGGCCATTGTTTCTTTTTTATCCTTTCTCCTTCATCTTATTCATCTTATTGAGTATGTTATAATTGAGTTAATTTAGTTATTTTATAATCATCATATGGTTTATATATGTATAAAAGTTCCTTATACATATATTCTTCATATACATATATGTGTAATTTTCTCTAAATTATATATGAATTCATGCTCACATTTTTTCAAAAAGCGCCCGCTTGAGCACCCGCCTGGCGCTCAAGCAGCCACAAGGTGTTGTCTGCATGCCTCCTGCTTCCTGCTTTCTAAAACATTGAGAATGATCCACATCTAGGAAGCACAGAGACGGACATGGGACACGGCATGGACACGGACACAGACATGGACACGGGACACAACGATTTTAAAAAATACAAGACATAGACATGACGTTGGACACTTCATACACACATATACATATACTAATACATATACATATACATATGTATACAAACATATACATATATATATACAAATATATATACATTGACATATACATATACATAGATTTACTATAAATAAAACGTAACATGAAATTCACCTTGAAACATGATATTACAAAAAATTGTAAGCTATTTAAGATGTTATTGCTGGTGGTGGATGAGATGGAGAATGAAGGTGTCTTCGAGGTTGAGAGGGAAGAAAAGGAAGTGGAATACATGGAGAGCTACTTAAGATGGATGGGTAAGAGAAGAGGAGGGAAGATGTAGATGTAGAGAAGCAAGAAAAATAGTAGACGTAGGGAGGGCAATATTCTGCTACCAACACATGAAAAGTAGGGGAGGAGTGGTAAGATAAGAAGAAGGAGACACATGAAAAACCAACATGAAATAAGAGAAGGGAGATGAGAAGAAGACATGGAGCAGGAAAAAGAGGAGGCGAAGGAATATTTTTGCAGCTACTGAAGCTTAACTAACTAATATTGGTAGGGCAAGAGCAGTGTAGAACATGAGGTAGGGATTTGGGAAAGGTTTGGTTTTTTTTGTATGCTTAAGCTTAAGTGGGTAGGGATGGTGTGTCTTGGATGTGTCCATGGAGTATCCAAGTCGTGTCCAACACTTCAATATTTTTTTTAAAAAAGTGGACATGTCAGAGGCGTGTCCGCCACGTGTCCAGGCATGTCCAAGGTGTGTCCATGTTGGACACGCATTGGACACATACACGGCAGCCTCCGGGAAGTGTCTGTGCTTCCTAGAACCACATGTATGAAATTATTCTGGGGCAGTTGAAACACATTTGACTCAGACTGGTTTCTGTTGGCTTTTGAAAACATTTTTCCATGAGTCACTCAATTGTTTGAGCTCCCTAAACAAGACCTGCTGGTTCAGTTAGCTATACGACTGACTTCACTTGAAGTCCTTCGACAATTCCCAATTCCAGTTCTAACATTGTATGGTTGTATTCAAACAGTCATGAATTTCTTGGTTTTCATCCTCCGATCATCATCATCATCTAAAAGCTTTAAATCCAACCATGCTGGGGTCAGCTACATGGATCCTTTTATTTTGATCAGCTATGTGATTGGTTATATTCCAATTAAGATGTAAAGATTCAAACTCTATCCTTGTAAACTCTTAACTAGTTCATTTCTGCCAGCCTCATCTTCATTTAACCGTGCTTGACTGAATAGCATTGCTTTTCATTGTTGCATGTTCCAGTCTTTGCTTTGATTCTCATGTTTTTACAAAACTCATGAGTCAGTGAAATACTAGTCAAATTTGTCTATCTATCAAATCAGGTGTCAGACAATTTTCTTTTATACACAATCTATGAATCAATGATACTACAATCTAAACTTTTATCTTTTATTTTTCTCTTGTTTAGTTTTGTTTTAGTTGTAATGTGACCGTTAACTTCTTGTGTATTTGTATGCAGATGGATTTCTTACGGGATAGAAATTGGATGTATATTGCTAATAGGATGCAAAGTGAAGTATTCCAGTCTGGTTTACAAAAATTCATTGAATTTGCATGTACCCATCAAATACCACCCAGACCGGGAAATTTAATTTGCCCTTGTAAAACATGCTTGAATAGATACATTAAATCAGAGGATGACGTATTCTTACATGTTTTACAAAAAGGATTTGTCTGCAGCTATGATGTCTGGACATATCATGGGGAGATGATTGGGAGGAATACAATAAGTGCAACGTCTACTAGACCTACATCTGGAAGTATGCATCAAATGTTGGGAGATATATTCGGAATGGGCTATACAAGTCATGTCAGTGAGTTTGAACTCGAGGAGGAGCCTACAAATCTTAACGCCCAATGCTTTTTCAAGCTTCTCAAAGAAGCTGATCAACCACTGTATGAAGTTTGTAAAACTCACTCCAAGTTGTCCTTTCTGGTGCCTCTGTTATATCTAAAGGAGGAGTCTGGATGGTCAAATAATTCTTTTACAAAGTTGCTGAAGTTGATAATCTTAGCCTTTCCAAAAGAAGGTAGTCTGTTTCCTGAGACCTATTATGAAGCAAATAAAGTTGTAAAATATCTTGGCCTCAAAAAAGTTAAAATTGATGTCTGTCAAAATGACTGCATGCTCTTTCGTAAAGGTTCATCAAAGAAAGACATGTGTGATACTTGTGGTGAGTCTAGATGGAATGAAAAGACATATAAAATAAAAGGCAAGAAGGTAGCTGAAAAGGTGATGTATCACTTTCCTATTATCCCTCGTCTGGAGAGACTTTACATGTGTCCTTCAGTTGCAAAAGATATGATGTGGCCATTTAAAGAAAAAGGAAATGATGGTCATATTCATCATCCCTATGACACGGAAGAATGGATCTCAATAGATAGAGAATTTCCAGACTTTGATGCTGAACCACGAAATGTCAGACTTGCTCTAGCTACAGACGGATTCAATCCGTTTGGACTTATGAGTGCTTCAAATAGCACATGGCATGTACTATTAACCCCTCTCAATCTCCCGCCTTGGCTTCTTCTAAAGGAGCCATACATAATGATGTCTTTGCTGATACCAGGTCCTCATATGGTTGGGAATGATATTGATATTTACTTAGAGCCATTAATTGATGAGCTTCAAAAACTTTGGTGGCAGGGAGTTAAAGTATATGATGCTTATAGCAAGAAAAACTTCACTATGCGGGCAATGATCTTATGGACCATAAATGATTTTTCGGCTTATGGTGACCTTTCTGGTTGGAGAACCAAAGGGAAAAAGGATTTAGGTTGCCCATCTTGTAATGTAGACACCTTATCCAAGTGGCTTCAGTTTGGCAAGAAACAATGTTATGGTTTCCATCGACGTTTCTTGAAAAACAATCATATTTATAGGCGTGATAAAAAAAGTTTCAATGGAGAACAAGATTTCTGTCAACCGCCTAGGCGTTGATCAGGTGATGATATACTACAACAATTTTAGGGTTGCACAAACATCACATTTAGAAAAACTAAAAAACGTAAAATCTCTACAAATGGACATCAGCCATTGCCGCCTGGATGGAATAAAATAAGCATTTTTTTTTACTCTCGTATTGGAAATATTTGTTGCTGAGACATAATTTAGATGTAATGCACATAGAAAAAAATGTCTGTGAGAACATATTGAACACTTTGTTGGGCGACTCGAATAAAAGTAAGGACAACTTACAAGCTCGTCAAGATCTAAAACAATGGGGTATCCGAAGGGATTTGTGGCCAGTCGATACAGGGAGCCATTATTACTTACCTCCAGCATCTTTCACAATGAGTGATTGTTTACCGGTCGCATCATACCTGATGTGAGTGATGTGGATTCTTTAGAAAAGTTTCATTGAACTCTTAACTTTTATTTCATTATTTGATGGAAGTTAATAAGTTCCAACAAATAAATATGATTGTTTTATTTAGTCGGTCTCAAAATATGATTCGTGCCTTGATCAAATGAATCAAGTAAATATTAGATTTATTTGATTATGAGTAATATGAATGTCTTGAATTGAATATACATTCTTACTATTTATGCATTGCAAATGCCTTAGGTTGACTAAATATGGAGTAGTTTGCATAATTTAATAAATTCTTAAGTTGTGGTGAGGTTGTTTGAATTTATGTGGCGAAAATGGATGTATAGGGTAGTTTTAATATGAATACAAACACAATGTATATTTTGAAATCGATTTTGAGGACAAATTCCTATCTACTTTGTTTAAGTATATTTTTTTAGGAAGCAAACCATTGAGTAATTAAACTCATCCAAAAAACAATTACTGGTCGTTTCCTGTCTACTTCGTTTAAGTATGTTTTTCTTTTAAGAAGCAAACCACTGAGTAACTAGCCTCATCCAACATTTTTTGGACACTTAGTGATACATTTTCATGAAGGAAAGAAATATGTGCTTTCTTGAAGTATACTTTCGCCATGGAACACTATGTATTTTTGGTCTGACCCATGATCCCAATCAGGTCGACTATCTTGGTTTTAAAATATATATATTATTCTTTAGGTAATTAGGTTGTAGGGTTATAGATTGAAAATTTTAGTTGATGAAATCATAAATAAAAATTATGATAACAAATTTAGTGCTAAGTATAGTAGTGTAGTAGTTGATTTTTAGTATTTTGTTTTGTAACTCATGTTATTTTGAGTTTAAGATATATATTGGAGAACTTCATTATCAATATTTTATTTTAAAAAAATAGAATTTTTGGAGTTGTTTTAGAAATTAAGATTTGAAAATCTTGAAGCTAGAATTTTAGAAAATTAAACGACCGATAAATTGATACTTGCTAAACAACTAGTAAATAAGACATGTGTTAAACGACTGGTAAACTGACTCTAAACTAGTCGTTTAGCACATGTCAGTTTTCCGATATTTTACCAGTTGCTTCATACCTGATGTGAGTGGTGTGGATTCTTTAGAAAAGTTTCATTGAACTCTTAACTTTTATTCCATTATTTGATGGAAGTTAGTAAGTTCCAACAAATAAATATGATTGTTTTGTCTAGTCGATCTCAAAATATGATTCATACCTTGATCAAATGAATCAAGTAAATATTAGATTTATTTGATTATGAGTAATATGAATGTCATTTATTGAATATGCATTCTTACTATTTATGCATTGCAAATGCCTTAGGTTGAGTAAATATGGAGTAGTTTGCATAATTTAATAAATTCTTAAGTTGTGGTGAGGTTGTTTGAATTTATGCGGCGAAAATGGATATATAGGGTAGTTTTAATATGAATACGACCACAATGTATATTTGAGATCCCAATTCACATATTATAGGGTTTGAATGTGGAATCACATATACGTCATGTAATTTCTTCATTAAATAGTAATAGGACGACAGAGACACATGTGATACAGGAAAGATGTGATTGGGTCTCATGACATGGCAGAGGCTTAATGCCTAGTGTGAGGAGTCATCCTCTAGTAATGTGATTGAGGGATTGATATCCCACAATGATGTGACATTGGTGATAGCCTTATATGGTTGTGTGACAATGCTATGTGATGAAGTGACAAGTTCACACCTTATACATTTTATATCTTCTCACATTGCATTATAATCTTATCTTTGTAGATCTTGTTTATGGCATGTACGTTGTAACTTTATTGATAATAAAAGACACTTAATTTGCATAACTAATCAAGTGGATCCTTAATCATGTAGGTGCCATGTGTCATTGATCCATTCTAGTGTCAGTCTTACTGTTTGATGGTGAAATGGTCTCTCCCCTAGTGGAAGCTCAAAGTCATATAATGTTGAGTATACGCATTCACAAGATTGGTTGTGGGCCATACCCTGGCAGGAGTACGACTACAGGCTGTATCTCAGTGATGTGATTCAGAATATACTTATGATATATCACATGATTGGTTGCGGGCCATACCCTGACATGAGTGACATTGTGGGTTGTAGCTCAATTTTACTAGCGTTGTGCCTATATACCAAGGCAGGCTAGGTTGTTTTGCAGTCAGATTTAATATGTCTCTCAATGTTTTCTCTTGTGCTGACCAAGAGGTGTTGGAGAGGTCGTGGATTCCAACTCTTCCATTGACCTTGTATGTCATTGATTTCGATTTAGCAGTGTTCAGTTGGAGCATGAGTGGTATACCTCATCTCCCCAGGGCATAATAAAAGATGTAATATAGTTGTATAGTATTTTTGCATAGGGACAAAATGTGAATAACATTGGTTGAATCCTTGCCTTATTTTTGTATAGTTTTAGTGATAGAGGATATACATATTCTTCATATTCCTTCTTAGAATATTATTGTTCTACTGCTCAGTGAAAACTTCCTAGTATCGTATAATTTGCTTTATCTATTAGATACATACCGTTTAGTTGAATCTGCTCATGCTACTTAGTATGTTATTTATCTGCTTCAGTTGGTCTGTGCTTTAATATACATTGGCAGAGAGTTATATCTCTTGATGGGATGTTTGGTCTCACCCCATAGGTTTCCACATCTTTTAGGTGGATGTGCATGATGAGGTGGAGATCGTACAATAGGGGAAGAGCAACAACAAGAGCAGTAGTTGATAAGGTTGGATATGTTTCTAGTCTTTTGGTGTTAAAGTCCTAGTGTCATACTTGTACACTCACATCCTTGGGGATGATCACGATATGTTTGTAGATATGATATCGATGCGAGGTTTTTGGTAGATGTGCCTTTTATTGTATAGTTTTGTCATATGTACATGTATGTATATGTGGAATAGATATCTCATGTAACATGTTGATGACAACAAGGTTGAAAATAATGATGTAAGCACCTTATGATATGTGTTATGTGATCCATGTGTCCTGTTGTGGACATATATGTGAAGGTTTTTCGCCTATGGTGCTTTTACGAATCGGTTTTAATTTCCTTTATTTTCTAGTAATCTGCTTGCTTCTTGTTAATGCTCTATTTAGTTTTGACTAATCTCATCTGTGGTGCGTTGGGGCATCACAGTTTGGTTAGTATTAGAGATTTAGGTTATTTGATTCTATAGGGACCTATGACTAGGGTTTGTGTCTGTTTTAGTGTCCTCTAGTATGTCTTATAGTGACTTCTTCTTATGCATAAGAAGAAGATGGAGAGTAGAAAAGATGGCTGAAGAATACAAAGAACATGTTTCTGAGAGTGGTTTGTTACACTAGGTGGAGGTGCAAGGAGGCATGTTGTTGAGGAGAGGGCATCTGAGATGCCCTAGTTAGACCCTACAGTGTTGGCCAACCCTACTTTTCAGTCCATGTTTGGATAGTTTATGGCCACAATTACACATATGGCGGATAGAATGTATGTTCCTCAAGCGAGAGTAGAAATCCCCAATGTGGAATCTCAAGTTTCAGGGAAGACTTTTGAGAAGTTGAGGTGAGTTGGATCTGTGGAGTATGTTGGTATGGCAGATCCAGTATATGCAGGTCTTTGGTTGATGGAGTTCGAGAAGTCCTTCAAGATCCTCTACATCCCTGAAGCAGACACGGTGAGGATGCGGTGTATCTTTTGAAAGGGAGTCTTGTCCATTGGTCAGCCAAAGAATATGAGAAAAGGCTAGGTGTTGTGATCAGTTGGGAGGAGTTCCGAAGTGAATTTGTCAGTTGGTACTTCCCACAGACCTATTTGGATGAGAAGATGAACCAATTTGAGTGGATCTGGTAGGAATCCATGTTGATCAATGGGTATGAAGTGAAGTTTATGGAGTTGTTGAGGTTTTGTCCTCACATGGCTACTATAAATCAGGAGAGAATCAGACGTTTGAAGAAGGCATTGAGTATGGAGTTGACGACGTCAACAACAACCTTAGAGAACACAGAGTATTTTTCCAGGATTGTGGACTCAATTCGAAGGATAATGAGATTCGTGGTTGAAAAGCATGAGAAAGGTGCCAAGAAGAGACTGACAGTACCAAGAACAGTCGTCATGTGGCTTTAATGAGCCTAGGTTCTTACCATCACCATCATAGAAAAGAGAAGCAAGTTAGGCCCATTGGTCACCAAGTAAGAGTAGAGGTTGCATTTTTTCACCTGTAGGAGCCCACAGTACAACATCTTTGTTCGTGATGGGGCCCTCTAGGCCACAAAATGTGTAAGGAGGCGGGAACACCCCTTACTAAAGATTTGAAGAATAAAACATCCATTCCAAACACACTCAAAGGTATGCTGGAATAGGTGTAACATTTTTGAATTTCAATAAATGGTATACAAAACAACCAAAGTATAGCAGCAGAATAAAAATGTTGATTATATTCAATTTTTAACAAGGTTATTACAAAACTACATCATAATATCCCATAATGGTTTACATGTATGATACAACATAAGGATCTAAGTAGAGGGAAATCTAAACCATAACAACTTTGTCTCCAAGCTTTAACTCCTTAAGCTAGTCCAAAACTTCATGCCTTATCATCCAAATCCTTCACTAGGGTTGGAAGAATACCCCAACAAGAAGAGAAAATAGATGACATTAGTAAAGGCTGGTATGTTCCTACTAAATAGGAAAATTGAGCTATATATGGAATAAAGGACAACAAATATAAAAGGTTTCCCATAGAAAGGATAAGGACCACCCAAATGGGTATCAAGAGAAAAGGAATTGAAATCATATGATAACAAAATAATACTTTCCATTAATAAAACATAAAGATTGTGTCACACAGGAACATGTAAAGAATTAGGGCACACACCCCATATCATCAACTTGCATGCATGTGAGATAAACATAGCCCTAGAACAATATAAACACAAAGGTGGCCAAGTCTCATAAATTTAAAACTTGATAGAGAAAGGAATATGGCCAATCTCCCAAATATATAAAATATGGGCCAAGAATCACACATCTTACCCTGGGTATGAGGTTCCTTTCCATCCCAAAAGAGCAAGAAATATCACATCTGCTCGGTAGGAAATAACACATCTGCCATAAAAACCAATGCAATTACACTACTCTAGTGCTACTAAATTACATAGCATGTTAAATGTAGAGGCAAGTAGAAAGTATAGTCAGAATATATAAACTAGTCACCACATAAGTGACCAACATATACATCCACCTCATAAATGGGCAAAAGACATCACATGTCATCTTTTAGAGTTCCATCACGAACAAAGCATAAGATAAGAGTTCAAAAGAATATCCATGATCACATGATCAATATCAAATAAGGTAGCTCACACGCACCATGATTTTCAAAAGAAAAGACATGTGTATAGGCTAATGTCCATAGGACAAAGAGAATGAATAAGCGTAGGTGAATTGCTCAACATAGAAGAATAGGGGATACATCATACCTCAACTTCACAGTCTAAACAGTCCATGTCAGTCCTAGATCCAAGCCTAGGACTCCAAAGAACCTCTAGGGAAGGTGGACATGTCCAATAAATAAGGTTCCCTAGCTTAGAGAGGTTGTTTTCTCCAATAAAACTCCTATCTTGAGCAAGAAGCACCTTCTCCACTTTAGAGGTGAAAAATCCTAACAAAAGAACATGGAGATGAGGTATTTATGGGTTCTAGGTGGGGTTTCACCATGGAAGGCCATGGTTTCAACCTGAAGGAAGGTGGAAGGAAGAATAACAATATAAAAATAGCGAAGAAAAGGAGAAAACGTACTAGTTTTGGTCAAAATCACCAAGGAGGAGCTTAAGAAATCCTAAATAGAGAAATCAGGAACCCTAGGAGCCTTCTTCACCAAGGGAGGCACCTCCTTTTACCTTGGGACAACACCTTCGTGGAAAAATAGAGTAGGAATGATGCTCTAAGCTAGAGTAAATAAAGGAGAGCAAGAGTTTTTGAATGGCTATATAAAGAAAGAGACCAAGTATAATGTGTCTATGAGACTTTCCATGTGTCATGCATAAGGGTGTCCATGGACATGCAAGACTTTTTGGATAAGGAATAAGTCAAGCATGAGGTGTCAAGTTACTTTCCATGTGTCCAATTCTAAGGGTGCCCATGGACATGCAAACCTTTATGGATAAGGAAGAAGTCAAGCATGAGGTGTCCATGGAGCTTTCCATGTGTCCTTAGCCTAGGGTTTTCATTACCATGCAAGAGGACAACTCATAGAGGCTTATTGAATATCAAATTTTAGTTTATGGGCACTTATAGGCCATCCCAACCGACCTCCAATCAAAGAAATAACCCCATTGGTTGATAGCTTCTAAAGATAAGATCATTTATAAAGGGAGTAATCCCTAAAATGCCCTTGCAAAGAAACACCTTGAAACAATGGTACAACTAGATGCCCCATGGTTCAAAAACTCGAGAATGGTAAGGGAATATATAAGGATTATAATTCATGTGACAATTTGCAAAGCAAACCTCCCAATTGGGTTAATTGCAGAAAAGTTTAGAATGTACCTAAAATTACATAACTTGCACAAACAACATCCAAATTGGACCAAACTTCATCCACAAGTTATATTTGATGTTTTGAATATGAATTTTCTATTATTTCCATATTTTGAAGTTATATTATTCATTACTTATGACTTTTACTCATTTTCTCTCTCCTAAACTTATCCTAATATTTCAAGGTGGTCCAAATTAGATGAAATTTGACATGTAGGCTAATTTTGATATGTAGATTTTCAATTTGAAGTTTGTTTCCACTTTTTAGACTTCTTTTTATGAGATATGTCATATATCCCATTAACGACCCATTATCTACATCATTCATCCAATTAAGTTCCTTATCTTCATATTACCACCAAAATGAGTTATGTGGCATATTTTATGAATCCATTGTAAACATAAGATTAATGTTAGAACATTAGGTTACATTAAGGTGATCTATACATGCATTAGATCATTGGGGTTATACTAAACATCTATTTAGGTCTAACCTTCAAACTTGTTTGGATAAGTCCAAAATGTTAATTTCAAGGGTAGGGTCTGAGATCTAGTATGTTACAACACACTACCCCTTAAAGGGATTTCGTCCTTGAAATCAAAACATCCACATATAAAAAAAACAACTTATTCTCCACCCCTTAAAGGATTCATCTTATTAAGTCAAAACTATTCTTTAGGTACAAAAGGTTCAACTACACTTCCTTAAATCCAACTACATAAGCATCATGCAAAAATAAACATAACTTGTAAAGACTAGCTATGAACTATGGGTTAAATTGATCTTGTCCATCCTCAAACAAGTATTTACACTTGGAAGACTAGTTCAACATATTAGGGTCCCTAAAGATAAATCATATAGATGTCTAAGGCTACTATTGCCTAAAAGCATGCTATTTCAGACAATTCATATCAGCTCAGGCCAGGCCACTATCATATGGATTCGGGAGTCCTCGAAAACCAAACTAGTTGTGCGGAGGAAAATCTTGCCAGCCCCCAAACCCTAATCCTCTCTAGACAACTTTGCTTTCAACTTCATGTCCTAGTAGCTGACTAAAGGCCAAGCTAAACAAACTCAAGTTACTATGGTTACTTATGCATCTTTTAATTGTAAGTATTTTACATATCTATTCATCATTATTCTAATGTGAAACTATAGGTTCCTAAATCAACCTTTCATCATATATTGATCAACTCTAGGTCAAACATGTCACTTAAAGGTAAGAAAAGTATTCTAACTAGGGAGACAAAATTGAAATAGTCAGATTCTGACTACCATGGGATCTAATACCATATTGTAAGGAGGCGGGATCACCCCCTTACTAAAAATTTGAAGAATAAAACATTCATTCCAAACACACTCAAAGGTATGCCAGAATAGGTGTAACATTTTCAAATTTCAATAAATGGTATTCAAAACAACCAAAGTATAGCAGTGGAATAAAAATGTTGACTATATTCAATTTATAACAAGGTTATTACAAAAGTACATCATAATATCCTATAAGGGTTTACATGTATGATACATCATATGGATCTAAGTAGAGGGAAATCTAAACCATAACAAATTTGTCTCCAAGCATTAACTCCTTAATCTAGTCCAAAACTTCATGCCTTATCATCGAAGTCCTTCACCTAGGGTTGGAAGCATACCCCAACACTAAGAGAAAATAGATGACATCAGTAAAGGCTGGTATGTGCATACTAAATAGGAAAATTGAGCTATATAAGGAATAAAGGACAACAAATATAAAAGGATTCCCATATAAAGGATAAGGACCAGCGAAATGGGTATCAACAGAAAAGGAATTGAAATCATATGATAACAAAAGAATACTTGCCATTAATAAAACATAAAAATTGTGTCACACAAACACATGTAAAGAATTAGGGCACACACCCCATATCATCAACTTGCATGCATGTGAGATAAACATAGCCCTAGAACAATATAAACACAAAGGCAACCAAGTCTCATAAACTTGAAACCTGATAGAGAAAGGAATACTACCAATCTCCCAAATATATAAAACATGGGCCAAGAATCACACATGTTTCCATGGGTATGAGGTTCCTTTCCATCCCAAAAGAGCAGGAAATATCACATCTGCTCGGCAGGAAATAACACATCTGCCATAAAAACCAAAGCAATTACACTACTCTAGTGCTACTGAATCACATAGCATGTTAAATATAGAAGCAAGTAGAAAGTATAGTCAGAATATATAAACTAGTCACCACATAAGTGACCAACATATACGTCCACCTCATAAGTGGGAAAAAGACATCACATGTCATCTTTTAGAGTTCCATCAAGAACAAAGCATAAGATAAGAGTTTAAAAGAATATCCATGATCACAGGATCTATATCAAATAAGGTAGTTCACATAAACCATGATTTTAAAAAGAAAAATCATTGTGTATAGATTAAAGTCCATAGGATAAAGAGAATTAATAAGCATAGGTGAATTGCTCAACATAGAAGAATAGGGGATACATCATACCTCAACCTCAGAGTCTAAACAATCCAATTCAGTTCTAGATCAAAGCCTAGGCCTCCAAAGAACCTCTAGGGAAGGTGGACAGGTCCAAAAATAAGGTTCCCAAGCTTAGAGAGGCTGGTTTCTACAACAAAGCTCCTATCTCGAGCAAGAAGCACCTTCTCCACTTTAGAGGTGAAAAACCCTAACAAAAGAACATGGAGATGAGGTGTTTATGGGTTCTAGGTGGGGTTTCACCATGGAAGGCCACGTTTCTGACCTGGTGGAAGGTGGAAGGAAGACCAACAACATGAAAATAGGGAAGGAAAGGAGAAAACTTACTAGTTTTGGTCAAAATCACCAAGGTGGGGTTTCACCATGGAAGGCCACAATTCTAACCTAGAGGAGTGTGGAAGGAAGACTAAAAACATGAAAATTGGGAAGGAAAGGAGAAAACTTACTAGTTTTGGTCAAAATCACCAAGGAAGAGCTTACGAAATCCTAGATAGAGAAATTTGGAACCCTAGGAGCCTTCTTCACCAAGGTAGGCACCTCCTGTTACCTTGGGACAACACATTCATGAAAAAATAGAGTAGGAATGATTATCTAATCCAGAGTAAATAAAGGAGAGAAAGAGTTTTCAAATTGGGAGTTGGGAAGGGGTAGATATGTCTATATAAAGAAAGAGGTCAAGTATGAGGTATCTATGAGACTTTCCATGTGTAATGTATAAGGGTGTCCATGGACATGCAAGACTTTTTGGATAAGGAAGAATTCAAGCACGTGGTTTCAAGTTACATTACATGTGTCCAATGCTAAGGGTGCCTGTGGACATGCAAACCTTTATGGATAAGGATGAAGTCAAGCATGAGGTGTCCATGGAGCTTTCCATGTGTCCTTAGCTTAGGTAATTTCATGGCCATGCAAGAGGACAGATCATAGAGGCTTATTGAATATCAAATGCAAGTTTATGGGCACTTATAGGCCATCCCAACCGACCTCCAATCAATGAAATAACCCCATTGGTTGATAGCTTCTAAAGATAAGCTCATTTATAAAGAGAGTAATCCCTAAAATGCCCTTGGAAAGAAACACCTTCAAACCAAGGTGCAACTAGGCTCCCTAAGGTTCAAAAACTCGAGAATGGTAAGGTAAAATATAAGGATTATAATGCATGTGACAATTTGCAAAGAAAACCTCCCAATTGGGTAAATTGTAGAAAAGTCCAAAATGTACCTAAAATTGCATAACTTGCACAAACAACATCCAAATTGGACCAAACTTCATCCAAAAGTTATCTTTGATGTGTTGAATATAAATTTGCCATTATTTCCATATTTTGAAGATATATTATTCATTACTTATGCCTTTTACTTATTTTCTCTCTCCCAAACTTATCCTAATATTTCAAGGTTGTCCAAATTAGATGAAATTTGACATGTAGACTAATTTTGATATGTAGATTTCGAATTTGAAGTTTTTTTTCCACATTTGAGACTTCTTTTTATAAGATATGTCATATGGCCCATTAACGACCCATTATCTAAATTATTCATCCAATTAAGTTCCTAATCTTCATATTACCACCTAAATGAGTTATGTGTCATATTTTACATATCCATTATAAACCTAAGATTAATGTTAGAACATTAGGTTACATTAAGGTGATCTATACATGTATTAGCTCATTGGGGTTTTACTAAACATATATTTAAGTCTAACCTTCAACCTTGTTTGGTTCAGTCCAAAATGTCAACTTCCAGGGTAGGGTCTGAGATCTAGTATGTTACAGTATGAGACTAGGAATTGCCATAAGTGTTGGAAGGTAGGACATATGAGGAGGGAGTGTCCAATGAAAGGTGATGAGGAGACCCAACAAACAAGGTAGATCCAACAGGGCTCACAGAGATACCAGTTTATCAACAATGGAAGAGGATGTAGACAAGTGTTGTAGGTTGGTTCCTCTTCTTAGAATAGCGGGGAACAAGAATGACAACATGCGACAACTCAAGAAGGAGAGGTCATCCCAAGAGTAGAGACATGTTAGATGAATTTATTTCATTCTGATATGTCTGCATCTTCTTTATATCGATTTTGGTTGACCCGAGTAGGAGCTTGAGGTAGAGATGTGGAGGTAGTGACCGTCTCTTTTTGCTTAGGATTTTGAGGGCATAATCCTTGTTAGGGGTTTATGGCTTGTAACATCCCTGACCTGTGTTTTGGGCTAACAATATTTTATTTGACTTGAGTAGGTTCTTAAGGTCTTGATCTAATCCTTTGAGGTGATCTTAGAGCTTGTGGAGAGCTTAAGTCTCCAGTTTGAGCTTGTTTGGATGATATTTGTGCTTTATGTGCTTGTTTTGGGCCAAATTGCAACTTACCCATTTGTGGGGGTTATCTTGCAATTTTTCACCTATAGAGTGCTCCTTCTCTCTCTTGGCTTCATGAGAGAGAATGTGGTTCTTTGGGGATCCTTATTTGGGCCTTTGTTGAATGATGGCACCCTTAGAGGTGATTAGGGTTTCTAGGGTTTTGTTATGTCTCGACCATATGTGTGTGTTTGGTGTGTCACGACCATTGTCTCGACCTTGAGGGTATGTCTTGTGAGTGTCTCAACCGAGACACCTCCTAGGTGTTTTTTTCTCTACCACGATTGTAACATCACTGACCTGTGTTATGCTTTAACCCTAGATTTTTTGTTTAAGAAAGATAATTATATGATTGATCTTACCTTTTGAAAAGTAATTAAGGCTCAAGAGGAACTTATGTTTCAATTTTAGTCATTTTTTAATAATGTTAAAAACAATGTTTTGCCTGTTTTGAACTAAAGTGCAAATTACCCAAGTTGAGGGGTTAACTTGCAAGTGTTACATGATAAAATATTCCTCAAGTGTTAAAGCATCATAATAATGAGAATTATGATGAAGTATGGGCTTCCACAAGCCTGAGCACCAAGAAAGAGCTTATTAAGCAATGTTTGTGCATTAAAACCTAGTTTTGGTGTAATGTGCAATTTACCAAAAACCTAGGGTTCAATATGCAAAATACCACTTCTAGAGAGTCCCTAATGTTTCTTGGTATCAATTAGAGACAAGAAAATCAGAGGGTCATCTCATTTTAATCTCTTTGGGGGAGAGAGAATCTTGATATTAAAATAATCAAGATTTAAGCATAATTGAAACCCTAATTCAATTTAATGCAAAAATAAATATATTAATGGAAGTGCCCATCAAATAAAAAGGCCTTGGTTGAAATCCTATAATGCAATAACTTCCAAATGCCTTGAGTTGCACCAAAATAACCTAAGTAGGTGAAGAAACCCACTCACATTTGTTAATTAAAAAGAAATGTCCACTAAAAATGGATAATAATATTATATTGATTAAGGTGCTTAAGTGGATTGCTTTTAATTCAAGTATAAATGAGAGGATATTTAGGATGAAGGGAGTTGGATTTGTAGGCAAGGAAGGGAGGGGGCATGTGGAAAAGAAAGTGGATGTATTTTTTCCTACTTTCTCTCTCCTAGAAAATCAATCACATATATTCAATTTTCTCCCTACTTGAAAGGCCATTTTGCAAACCACTTTCTTTCTTTGCTTGGGATGAAGACTAAGCAGATTAGGAGCAAGAGGAGAACGTGCCCCAACATGTAGGTAATCTCCATAGTCATCTTCAACCTTGAATTCATGGTGGAAATCGAAATTCACTGCTTATTTTCTTCTTTTCTCCATTCAATCTTCAACTTCAACCATTCTTTTCACTCAAAGACTTGAGGACGGACCTTGGGAAGTTGAGAAAGCTTCATTCACCATTAAAGACGTGAATCTTGAAGCTTGGATTCAACTTTGAAGGCAAGTTATATAACTTGAACCCTTAAATATAATTATTGATTTCATTTCTTCATCATATGTTGACTCTTTTTTTCTTTCCCGAATTTCCTTTTGATTAATTATTGAAACCACCACAAAGATCACAGCAAATTTTGAAGGTTTGAAGCTTGAAGATGATGATGTCATATTAGCACACACCTCAATAAAAATCATGAGCAAACAGTTTCACCTTTTTGGTGACCAAACGGTCTCAAGACCATTTGAGGTCAAACAGTCTCAACATCGATTGAGACCAAACGGTCTCAAGACCGTTTGGAGGTCAAGGGCTATGATGGATGGTTGGAGATCCAAGGTTTATAATTTGATGTATTTTCAATGATCCAATTGATGAATGATTCAATGAAGCAAACCCTAAATCGATTGATTGTAGAAACCCTAATTTAGGGCCAAATGGTTTCAAGCTGAATTGACCAAACAATCTTAGATCGTTTGGGGACCATTCGGTCTCAAACCGTTTGAGGACTAAATGGTCTCAAACCGTTTGGGGTTAATTAATATTTAATTCAAATGGTCTCAAGCCATTTAGAGATTTTGAGATCAAGATTGTTTGATGGTCTAACGGTCTTAAGACCGATTGAAGGTGTAGACCAAGACCGTTTGGAGGTCAAGCACTTCAAGAACATTTAAGGTCTAACGGTCTTTAGACCATTTAAAGATGCAAAGGTTCAAGACCTTTTAGGGTCTAACGGTCTTCAGACCGTTTAAGGGTGTCAAGGTCAAGACCGTTTGAAGGTCAATAACCTCAAGACCATTTGGAGGTTAATAACCTCAAGACCGTTTGAAGGTCAAAGTACTTCAACACCGTTTGAGGGTCTAGTACCCCAAGACCGTTTGAAGTTCTAATTGATTTGAACCATATAAGTACTATTAACCCCATGATTTTTAATGATGTATATCAAAGATAATTACAATGGTTGTACCTTTAAGGTACTAGGGTGATTAGTACCCTTAGAGGGGTTAACCTTTGATGCTTATGGAAGCAATATCTCAATACACCATGCTAACCCTAAATGTATGTACTTGAATGAAGGGTTGACCTAATCTAATCAAGCTTGAAGTAATAAACATCCTAGAAAGGATGAGATAGAGAGGAATTCATACATCATGTAGTGGTTAAGCCTCAACACTTTCAACATGAATAAAATATGTAATTACGGTATGATCATGGATAAAGAGATCATGAAACCCTAATCGAGAAGGTTGATGAGCCCTAACCCTAATATAGGGTGAAGGTATGTGAAATCCTAATCTAGGGTAATTATGTAACCCTAATCTAGGGTGATGATATGAGAAATCTCAATTCAGGGTAATATAATGAAAAACCCTAATTTAAGAAGATGCTTCATGAAACCCTAATTTTAGGTAAAGTTACATGAAACCCTAATTTGGGGAAACTTTATAAGGAACCTTAATTCAAGATAATGATGTGTGAAACCCTAATCTAGGGTGAAGGCATGTGAAACCCTAATCTAGGGTGATTCCATGTGAAACCCTAATGCAGTGATGTGATGTGAAACTCTAATCTAGAGTGATGCTATGTAATGCTATACGAAACCCTAACTCTAATATAGGGTGAAGGTATGTGAAACCCTAATTTTGGGTTATAATGCATGAAACCCTAATCGTGGGAAATATGATGAGAAACCATAACCCTAATTTTGGGTAATGGGATTAGAATCCCTAATTGACATGAATTTGGAAATTCTAACCCTAATGAGGGAATAGTGATGCTACCCTTACATTGCGTAGTGCTGAAATGTAATTGATATGATTGTTATCATGTGTACTAATCATGTAGGTATCATGAGATGTTGGGCATAGCTAGGTTTGAACTATGATGTTTTATTATTGAAATTGTTTTATGGGCCTTGTGATCCATAATATGATTTGTTGCCTAGTAAGAGGTAACAAGAGATTAATGGGCCTTGAAGAGCTATGTGAGATGCTTGTGTAGCAAGTATCATGTTTGCCTTAGTCAGATGACCTAAAGGTATTAGTTACCTGATAAATGGTAACAAGATTTCTAAGATGAACTGAGGGTTTGAATACTCATATTCCATAATCATGATGATGAGATGTTAAGGGATGAGAATGCCCATGATGTGACAAGGGATTGAGATCCCAATGTTTTATCAAGCTTCAAAAAGTACTTGATAAAAGTATTACACATTCTTTGTAGCATTTGTTATAATAATTTATGTTTGAAAACCAGACTGATGCTAAAAGAATATGGTAATGAACTTAATTAATCAAATGAAATATTATCATGTAGAGCCCTGGCCATAGATCCATCATTGGCAGTAGTTGGTGATGGTGAAACAGGTTTTCCCACGGGATCTCCTAGAGGGCATACTATTGAGTATGTGGGGGTTATGGGCATGAATATCCTTACGCCCTAATGTGGGATTGATGTGAGATAAACATTAAATCTCTCAATTCTTCATTATATGTGTCGCGATGTATGTATCACGAATCTCTCGATAATTTTAATGCCGGATCGATGTGAGATAAACATGAAATCTCTTGATTGCGAAGAGAGTACAACCCCCACTGTAACTCTATAGCGAAGTTGCCAGTATACCCTGGAAAGCTATTTAGTAGAGACACATGATGTCCTGCATTTTGTACTCACACTGACTAAGGAGGATGAGGTCTTGGGAACCCGGCTCTTCCCTGACCTATGTATGGTACCAATTTCGACTTTGCAATGGTCAGTTGGAGTATGAGAGGTATAACTCATCTTCTCAGGGCTTAAGTATGATTGTAAAATGTAATCAGTCGTGTAGAGTATTTGCTTAAGGTTGAAATATGAGAATCATTGATTGATGTTACCTTTCTTAGCATATCCTAGATGGATAAATGTTATAAATGTTCTTCAATTCCTTATTGGATAAGTGACATATTGCCTTATCAAGTTATAGATAAAATGCTTTGAATAAGAATATTGTTCTATTTTGTTTAGATATCTGCTGTTGAATATATATGATTTCTCAGCTCAGTTTTATTCTACTAAACTGGAATAATAATGTTTTTGGCAGAGAGTTATATCTCTCACTGGGACTGGGTCTCACTCCGTTGGTCACCAACACTTTTTAGGTAGACGCGGAAGAAGAGGCAGAAACCCTATAGCAGGGGTAGAGCAACAACAGTAGCACTAGGGACAACAATGATATTCCAGGTGGAGGCACTGGCTGTCATATTTTGTATATAGAGTCCTATGTGTCGTCTCTATACTCTCAGGTCCTCGGAGTTAGTAGTTAGTACTTTTAATGAATCAATCTGAGATTTTAGCTTGATGTCTCGAGGTTCTTATGTTGTCGGTGTATAGTTTTAACAGAGCAGCTGATGCTTGTAATCCTCGAGAAGGGATGATATAGGATATGTACTTATGAACCAGGATGTAAATAAAATACATTAGTTCTTGATAAAAGAGTTTTCCTATGTTTGGATCTCTTTGTAAATGGTTTTAATTGTTAGCGATTTTCATTAATCCACTGCTAATGATTTCTTCCACTTAGTTAATAATGTTTTGTTCGAACGGTTTGTGACAATTAGTGGTATCAGAGCTCTAGGTTCGTTGAGTCTATAGAGACATAGGATTAAGGTTGTTGAGTCTGTTCTAGTGTCTTTTAGTCTATCTGATAGTGTCTTCTGCTCATAGGAAGAGAAGAAGAACTTAAAGATGTCTGGATCACATGAAGAACATGCTACTGAGAGCAGCATTGCTGCACTAGGAAGAGGTGTAAGGGACCAGACTAGGGAGGAACCAGTACCTGAGCATCCTCAGTTTAACCAAGCTGCACTAGAAAGCCCAGCTTTCCATGATCTATTTGGGCAGTTCATGGCAACCATGACACATATGGAGGATAGGATGCTACCACCTACATCGAGGGAACCAACCCATAATGAAGGACAGGGAGCCGACAAGACTTTCGAATGACTTCGCCGGGTTGGAGCCACAGATTATGCTGGTATAGTTGACCCAGTAGATGCTGACTTGTGGTTGACTGAGTTGGAGAAGGCCTTTATAATCCTCAATATCCCTGAAGCAGAGAAGGTGAGGTATGTAGTGTACCTTCTAAAAGTGAGTGCTGGCCACTGGTGGACAATAGAAGAGGGCAAGAGGCCAGGTGTTGAAATCAGATGGGGAGAATTCTGACAAGAATTCGTCAATAGATATTTCCCCAAAACGTATCTAGACGAGAAGATCTCACAGTTTGAGAGGTTAAGGCAAGGACCAATGAAAATAAGTGAGTATGAAGCTAAGTTCATGGAGCTTTTGCAGTTCTATCTGCATATGATAACTACTGATGAAGAGAGAATTTGGCGTTTTGAGAAAGGGTTGAACACTGAATTGACCAATCTTGTATCTGCCTTAGAGAACAGGGAGAGGTTCACCACCTTTGTGGAGTCCGTGAGACGGATATAAAGGTCAATGATTGAGAAGCGTCAAACTAAGAGTAAGAAGGTGTATACTCAGTTTCAAGGATAGAGGTCTGAAAGTTTCAAGAAATCAAGATTTTTTGCACCAATAGCACCACCAAGATTCAATACCCAGACGCAATGGGCGTCGAGTAGGGGTAGAGGCCATAGTTTACCACCAGAAGGAGCTCACATCTCAGCAACAGTAACAATAACAGGACCACCTAGGCCACACAGGGAGAGCAGAGGTTGTTTTATATGTGGAAAGATGGGGCATTTGATGAAAGATTGTCGAGCTAGAGATGTAAGTGTGACCCAACCTCTGAGGCAGAGTCAACAAGCCTCTCAGAGGTGATAGTTTTCGAGTGGCGCTAGAGGACGTGGACAAGCGTCCCAAGCTGGTTCGTCGGCACCCAACAACTGAGCACAGGGTTAACAGCAAGCAATGGAGAGATTCTATGCGATGAATCAACCCAAAGCAGTAGTCAACCCTCAATTTGTGACAGGTCAGATGGAACTATTTCATTCTGATATGTCTTCATCCTGCTTTGTATCTGTTTTGATTGATCCGGGTGCTACGCATTCCTTTATCACTCGAGAATCGTTTCATGACTGCAATATGACTATCAGTCATAGAACAAATAATCTATTATTAGAAACCCCGTTAGTGGGATCTTTAGTGCTACGAGAGGTGTGTTCTCCCTGCATTCTTTCCTTTTCTGAACATTGCATTCATGTGGATCTTATACCACTTGAGATGCACGAGTTTGATATAATTCTTGGGATGGACACCCTTGAAAAGTATAAGGTTCTCTTGGATTGTAATTCCAAGCAAGTTGTGTTCACAGATGACGGTGACATATGGATCTTTCAGGGAGATAGAAAGATTCTTCCAACATGTCTAGTGTCATCTATGGTAGCTGAGAAGCTGATGAGACAAGGATGCTTTACATTCTTAGCACATGTGGTAGATACCAGAATAGAGAGACCTAGTCTTCCTAAATTTTTGATAGTTAGGGAGTTTGAAGATGTATTCCCTGAGGAACTTCCAGGTGTTCCTCCGCCTCGAGAGATTGATTTTGAGATTAATCTAATCCCAGGCACGCAACCAATAGCACAAACATCATATAGAATGGCACCTGCTGAGATGACAGAGCTCAAGAAATAGCTGCAGAAGTTGCTTGAGAAAGGTTTTATCTGACCAAGTACTTCACAATGGGGTTCTCCAATTCTCTTTGTTAAGAAAAAGGACGGATATATGCGGTTATGCAATGATTACAAACAGTTGAATAAAGTAACCATAAAGAACAAGTATCCTCTGCCAAGGATCGATGACCTATTTGATCAGTTGCATGGTGCAACTATCTTCTCTAAGATAGATCTGAGGTCGGGATATCATTAGTTGTGTATTAAGGAGAGTGACATACCTAAGTCTGCCTTTAGGACAAGGTATGGTCACTAAGAGTTCATAGTTATGTCATTTGGACTGACTAATGCACTAGTTGCATTCATGGAACTCGTAAATAGAATCTTCTGGCCTTTTCTTGATCAGTTCATAGTAGTCTTCATAGGTGACATCTTGATATACAGTAGAGATGCTCAACAACATGATCAGCACCTCCGTCAGGCTTTAACTTTACTAAGAGAGCATAAGATGTATGCTAAGTTTAGCAAATGTGAGTTTTAGTTACCAGAAGTTTCTTTTCTAGGACACGCACTAGTACATAACCAGCCTTTAGTGTCGGTTATTTAAGGCCTTTAGTATCAGTTTTAATGCGACACCTATGTGGGTGTCGCTAAAAGGCCAACTGTTAGGCCTTGGTTCTCAAACCGACACCACAACCTTTCGCGCGCCACCGAAAACGCACCAGCAGGGGGGTATAGGCGTCGGTTATTAGCTTTAAAACCGATGCCATAAACCTTCATGCCATATAAAGGGCGCCATCTGGGGCATTTTCAGTGTCGGTTTATTAGTGAACACCGCCGCCATATCACCCACTGCCACGATCGTGCTGACCAGCATGGCCGTGTTGTCTGGCATGTTGCCACGGCCGTGCTGGCCAGCACGGCCGTGGCCTCTGACCCGCTACCACGACCGTGTTGGCTAGCAAGGCTGTGGTGGCTGGCTTCATTAGGGAAATTGACGTCGGTTACTAGTAGGGAAAATGACGCCAGAACCATCAGTGTCAGTTTATTATTGATAACTGACGCCACATCACATGCATTAGGCGTTGGTATAATTATTTATTCGACACTGTGATCATTTGTCGTCGGTTTTAAACAAATAACTGACACCTATTTCATGTTTTTTTTCTTTTTAGTGTGTAGGCCTGCTGTGGCTGGTCACGGGATGAGAAACCTACAGTTCAGTTATGAACTGTAGGTTTTACAACATCCATTGATATCAGCCAACAATAGGACACAAACCTACAAAATTAACAACATTAATTTTCACACATTTAGCAACATGCAATTCCATTCAATTTTCACACATGTAGAAACATTCTTGTAGCAATTTACAGTTCCATTCATTTTCACATTCACACATGTAGAAACATTCATATAGCAGCCAGAAGTTTCATTCACACATGTAGAAACATTCACACATGCATAAACATTCAGACACATGTAGAAACATTCAGACATGTAGAAACATTCACACATATTATAATTCAGAAATTCATTTACAAAATATCATTCTTTATTCATTATACACTACCAACATCCCAATTATATGTTAAAACCCCCACTACTTGTATGGTTGTTGCCCATTCTTCTCTTACATCATTTAATTCTTTCGTCGTATAGGGAGCATGTACATCTGGTAAGGCATTTCCTGTAGTGTGGTCAATTTTAAACACCTATAAAGAGAATGATGTATATATATAATTAATAATATATAAATAAGATTGATATATTTCATATTATCTGATGAGACTATATATAATACCTCAGGAATGGTATCGATATCCACTGTGGCATATTTGATAATCATGTGCATAAATCGCATCACATAGTATGAACATGCCCATCCGTTGTCTTGTGTAGCACACTATAAATTGAAACATACAAAATATTAAAAAATACAACTAATTAAGCATTGTTCACATAAATAATATATACATTGCAGTCAGAAACTTACTTCCACATTTTTCCAAATTATTTGTTGATTCTTTTTCCTGGGGACCTTTCCTCCAGCCTTTTTGAACTCATCTAAACTCCTACATGTTAATGTAACACAGTACATTGCATAATTAAATAGTAATGTAATAACATATGTTAACAGATATGAAAATGAAATATTTCTCACCGAAATAATGCCATTTTCATTTTGTGTCCATATTTTGAATTCAATTTAGTCCCCTTAGGATCTAGATAATAGACAGTGAATGTCTCGGGGACAATAACTAGTAACTCCCAATGCATACCACTAGAGGTAAAAAAGTTAAAAATTAATAACTCAAAATCCACAATAAAAATGTATTTTTCTTAAGTTCAAATTATAAGCAAAGTAAACTTACTCCACATTGAATGGAGCTATTATCACCGTCTTCTTATTTTGAAAAAAAATTGTAAAAGCATCACAGCAGTATTGTTGAACTGACGGAGAGTCTTTAGCTACTAGACTAATCAAATATGGAATAAAAAATCCTACATATTCGAATGAAAAATATGCACATATCTTATCTAAGTAGCTGCAAAACTTGTATTACGTATGCATTAATAAATAGGAAACCAGATCACCAGATCCTACACAAGGTATATAGATGTATAAAGAAGATCTCACCTTATCCATACCTCTATCATAGATGTATTCAGCTAATCATATCGAAACAACTCCAAAATATCTTGTATAAATAGGTTGCTTTCGTATGATTGACCTACAACATCCGCATCTATAGAAATAGTTATAGGGCAATTTATATCATGTTCACCTAACCATATTGCCATACCCCTATAATTAGGACCTAACGGGACAGGTAGGTCCTGTGGAACCCAACTTGGTAATGTAGGAGGTGGAGGTGGAGACCAAGATGCTCTGGGTGTCTTCTTTTTAACCTGTATATATATATATAATTTCAGATCAATTGACATCATATACACACACTAACAATTTAACGTAATGTAAATTTACCATACAATTTCAGTATAGAGGACATCTGCTTTTAGCCACAATATCACTCCGCCTTCTGCCTCACCAAGCGTTTCACAATCTGGGTGGGCATATGGCAATGGAAGATCCATCCAATTGGGGAATATACATACCGGGCTCACACGAACCCAACCAGCTAGTAATGGAGACCCATGAAACATTTCCCCTGGTAGGGATGGGTAAGATGACGCCTCTGCAACGACAAATGCTTTACTTTTTAAACGGCATGGCTTCAACCCCTACAAATTTTTGTGTAAAAAATGTTATATACATATATACATATCATCTTGAAAACATATCATCTTGAAAAGACTAGTTACTATGTCATAAAAATACTTACAGTGGATATGCTAGGTGGTGGGTCTATAGATTTACTCCCAACCTCTACAGTAGGAGTAGAGCGGGACGCCATAGGTACTATCTACTGAGTGGCAATCTGAGATGCCTGCCACTTGCTCATTGCTTCTTTGAGTTTCCTATCAGCTAACTTATCTACCTATACAAGGATAAAAGAAATGTTAGCTTCTGATTATTGAATTCTCTTTTACAGTAACACTATAAAGAAAGAATAGGTTACCTCTTCTTGTGAAATTCCCACTTTTGGGACATGTTTGCGTTGGGATGACCCAAAGAACGCTTTGATGCCCACACTAGTGCCTACAGCCCTAACACGTCTAGGATGCTCTGGGTTACCCAGAGCAACTGTCAATTCATCCCTTGTGCCCTCAGGGATGAACTTTCCTTGTTTCCTCAGCTAGTGCAGCTCCCGCTAATTGCCAAAACAAAAATTTGTAATTAAGTAAACACCACAAATAATCAATATTCAAACGATTGCTCTAAGAGTTGTATTTTACCATTTTTGCAGCCGCCTCAACAGTTGTGGGCTTCCTTATTTCTCCCTTCTTATTTTGTCTCCCAGCTATCCAGACATCATGGCAAGGCAGATGTATGGTACATATAGTAGAGGACTCCTGAGTAGCAGCAGACTAAGCAGTAGACTCATCTTGTAGTCATTGGTGAATGCCTGCATACCCCTTTGGACCCATTGTGTGGTCATGCACATTCAGTGCATGCCTTGCTTTTTGCGCCTCACTGAGGGCCTAATTAGTATGCACATTAATAATTTGGTTAGTAACACTAAATGTTAATCTTGAATAGGTGAATACAATGTATATTAATTAAATTGGGAGTGACGCCTAATACCTTGAATTCATCAGTTTGTCTTGAAGCAACAAACGTGTCTCATTCTTCTTGGTCCAGGAAGTTCCACTGTTCAGTGGCTGTCTTCTTCTTCTTGTCACCTTCTTTTATGTATTCTCGGGTGAGATTTTTCCTATAGTTCCTTAGGACTCTCCCACAGCGTTGCATCATGCATTTACGATGCATCTTTTCATCCAATTCAAATATACTCTGCAAAATAGAATTGCTATTAACTAGTATCCAAAAAATTAGTAATCTACAAAATAGAATTTCAAATTAATAATAACTCACGCATAAATCCTTCCATATTACGTCTTTCTTCCCCTTAGGAACTTTATGCCAAGAATATATCTTACAACCGCAATGGCTACGAGTAACATACCCAAGATATGAAACAAACGAATTGTGATTCACTCCAATTGCATTTCTTGCATTATCAAAATCCACAACAAGTTTGGGTCTAGTGCCCCTTTGTGCTATTAACTTCTTCATCACAGTGATGCCCCTTCTCTTATCAACTTTTTGGTGATGCTCATCAAGTGCCTCAAGTGCTTCAGAGGGTACATGTGCATCATCAACCTAAAATTTGACAAAATAAACACACTTACAGGATATAACTATAAATGGACATGTAGATATAAATATATGATATATTTTTAAAACTTACATTGTGAGGTGGTGCATTGATGTCCTCACTCTCACAATAATCATCAACACGGTCATCAGGAGAATGCTCAGCCATCTAAAAGTTCACATTCACACCGTAAAGTTCACATTGTAAAGTAATTCACATTGTAAAGCTCACATTGTAAAGTTCACATTCACATTGTAAAGTAATTCACACTGTAAAGTTCACATTGTAAAGTAATTCACATTGTAAAATTCACATTGTAAAGTTCACATTCAGAAAAATAAAACATATAAAAAAATATAAACATGCCTCTAATATTGTGAATTTTTATCAATTAACAATCCTTCATTGTGATCTCCGCACACATACAAGTCATCATTAGATTCAATATTTTTTGGTGTTAGCAACCCAACTGAGAATGGACTGGAGTCATCATACTTATCATAGTACTCTTCTTCATCTATAGGATCTTCAATGAACTGTCTTTTACCATGAAGAACAACCGACCATTTATCATTTGCAGGATCATCGATATAAAATACTTGTTTTTCCTATGATGCCAATATGAATGGTTCACCCTTCTCGCCAATCTTTTCAAAGTTCACTAAAGTGAAACCCAATTCATCCACTATAACTCCTTTGGTGTTATCAACCCAATTACATTAGAAGAGCGGAATTCTGAAATCTATGTAGTCAAACTCCCATATGTATTCAATGACACCGTAATATGACATTTTAGCTTCATGTGCACTCTTATCCTTTGCACTTGCAAAAAACATAGTCGACGCTTGAAGGGTGACCCTACTGTTTTGGATGACACTCTTATCATCTTGGCGCTTTGTGTAATATGTGAATCCATTAATGTCATACCCTTCATAAGACATAACATTCAATTTTGGTTTAAAGGCGAGACATTTGATAGTTTCAGTAATATCATCTGGTGTTTGAGATAGTTGATGTAAACTTTATCTTCAAACCACTTAATAAATGTCTTGTTATGCTCTCTAGCAAGCCAAATTGTATTTGCTCGAGGATATTGTCTCTTGATGAAATTGGTATGTTCCTCGATATAAACACTCACTCCGTCCATGTTGTGTAAAATATACAAGTGACCTTGTTCCAACTGCTCACGGCTGATTACTTTCACCCGTGATCCCAAAATTCCTTTGCCAAATTGCTCCTCAATATTCTTATCATTACCAGGAGTGTCATTACCACTGAGAAAGTCATTGCAAAAATCCATAACCTCTCTCGCCACATAACCCTCAATAATACTCCCTTCAGGCCAATAATGGTTTCAAACATCACTTTTAAAAATGCTCATGTATCGTTCAAAGGGATACATCCAATGCAAGAAAACTGGTCCCAACATTTTCACTTCCCTAGTCAAGTGGACAACAAGATGTACCATGATATCAAAGAACGACGGAGGAAAATACATCTCAAGCTGACATATGGTAACAACCACTTCTCTTTGCAAATTATCAAGAGTATCAGGGTCAATAACTTTGCTGCACAAACTGTTGAAAAAGAAACAAATTCTGGTGATTGCAAACCTTACATGCTTCGGCAATATAGATCGAATTGCCACAGGTAATATTTGTTGCATTAGAGTGTGACAATCATGCGATTTAAGACCTATCAACTTCAGATCTTTCATTGATACCAATCTACGGATGTAGGATGAGTAACCCTGTGGCACCTTAACATTTACCAAACATTCACAAAAAACTTTCTTCTCCTTTCTAGACAATAAGTAACAAGCGGGAGGTAAGTATGTTCTCCGATTTCCCATTTCATGTAATTCTATTAATTCTGACCTTATTCCCATTTCACGTAGGTCCTGTTTGGATTTTAGCCCATCTTTAGTCTTACCTAGTATATTCAACAAAGTACCAATGACACTATCACATACATTTTTTTCAACGTGCATGACATCGATACAATGCCTGACTGTCAAAGAACTCCAATAAGGAAGATCCCAAAATATTGACTTCTTCTTGAATAAAGATTTGTCACTCCGTGGCCATAGTACATTGTGATCTCTTACCAAATTCATTGACAAAGTCTTTTACTCTTTCATAAACAACCTCCCCTGGTATAGGTTTAGGTGCACTCAGTTCCTCATTCAATCCATTGAATGCTTTGTGCTTCCTACGATACAAATGGAATTTTGTAAGAAACCTTCGATGACTGAGATATACAGTCTTACCGCCATGTTTTAGTCTTGTTGAATCAGTGTTCTCTTCACATATAGGACACACTTTATCTCCTTTGACACTATATCTAGAAAAATTCCCATATGCTGGAAAGTCATTAATATTGCAAAACAACATAGTATGCAAATGAAATGTCTTTCTTTGTGAAGTATCATAGGTCATCACACCTTCACCCCAGAGTTTCTTTAAGTCATCAATCAGAGGTTCAAGATAAACATCGATATCATTTCCAGGTTATTTAGGGCCCGATATCAACAACGACATCATTACGTACTTATTTTTCATACATAGCCAGGGTGGAAGATTGTATATAACAAGCATGACTGGCCAAGTGCTATGTTGGCTGCTCAATGTCCCGTACGGATTCATCCCATCTGTACAAAGCCCAAGTCTTAGATTCCTGACTTCTTCACCAAATTCAGGGTACAATAGATCAATCTTCTTCCACTGTGGGGAATCAGACGCATGTCGTAGGATCCCATCATTATTTTTCTTAACATCTGCATGCCATCTCAAATTCTTCGCATCTATTAGATTGGCAAACAAGCATTGAAACTGTGATATTATAGGTAGATACCACATCACCTTGGCAGGAGAACTAGTTTTGGACTCCCCCGAAGTCGTCAATTTATACCGTGACGCACCACATTTTGGACAATTTTTCAAATCCACATAGTCCTTTTGAAATAATACACAATCATCCGGGCATGTGTGTATCTTCTTGGCATCCATTCCCATTGGGCACAACAATTTCTTTACCTGGTATGTTGAGATTGGCAGCTCGTTTCCTTCAGGAAGCATTTCTTTCAACAAAGACAACAATGACGTGAAGCTTTTGTCGCTCCATCTATTGTTAGCTTTCAGCTTATACAATCTCAACACAGTTCTAAGCTTCATAAACTTAGTACAACATGTTTATAATGATATATCAACATCATGCACAATGTTTCTAAAAATGGGAGGTGGATCGGTGTGCTCTACCCCACAACTATCCAGCATCGCATCAACGATGTCTATTGGAACTGGTTCATTCACATCTACATCATCGGAGGCAATTTCTTCTTCCACACAAGCACTGCTACGACATCCATTGGTTTCAGGTTTGAAATCTCTACATGCCAGTTCCATTCTGTATAGCCTTGTATAATCCCGTTGCACATGACATGACTTTTGATTTTGTCACCAGTGCTGACTTTCTAGTTGTTACCGCAATGCCTACATGGATAGTAGAACCTATCTCCATGTTATTTCCTATGTTCCTCGGCAAATCTATTAAACTGGTCAAGACCAAATATAAACTCTGGGATGCAGCGATTGTGAATGGACATCCATGATCTATCCATTCTATGATCAAAGAGAAAACAAGTATATATTACAACAAGATTAGGGTCTAGGATTAGAGTTTTTGCATGGTTAAAACTTTAGGCCAACAAATACATGTGTTGTCATTCTTATATATAATAAATGTGTACCACCTATCCCATTCCTGAACACCTAATCTCACTAGTAAGTGTATAATGTGTATTGGGTTTTCAAGAAAATTTCGGCAGCATTTCCCCGCTGTTCTCTAAGTACATATGTAATTAGAGAACAAATGGGGAAATGCTTCCAAAATTTTCTTGAAAACCAAATACACATTATAAACTTACATCCTAAGTGAGATTAGGTGTTCAAGAATAGTCCCAAATCGGGGACTATCTAAGATTTACTCTTTATGAGTAAATCTTGGATGGGTTTCTAGGCCAACAAATACATGTGTTGTCATTCTTATATATAATAAATGTGTACCACCTATCCCATTCTTGAACACCTAATCTCACTAGTAAGTGTATAATGTGTATTGGGTTTTCAAGAAAATTTTGGCAGCATTTCCCTGCTGTTCTCCAAGTACAGATGTACTTAGAGAACAAACGGGGAAATGCTACCAGAATTTTCTTGAAAACCAAATACACATTATACACTTACATCCTAAGTGAGATTAGGTGTTCAAGAACAGTCCCAAACTGAGGACTATCCAAGATGTACTCCTAATGAGTAAATCTTGGATGGGTTTCTAGGCCAACAAATACATGTGTTGTCATTCTATAACATTGATTTCAACATTGCGAGTGTCCATGCATGTTCATCATCAAGATAAAGATTACACATAAATTAGTATGACCTAGGGATGGAGAGATTCATAATTGATTTCAAAATTTCAAACTAGCTCATGCATTATCATCAATCTACATCATACAATAGGGATTCATGTAGATGTTAGGGTGACATCACTACAAAAACATTAGGGTTTTAATATCTTACATAGATTGATCACAAGATTTCAACAATATAGTTAATTCAAGATTATGGTAAAACGTGTATTAGGGGATTTAATATCTTAATTCAACACGCATCAAAATTTACAGAATTAGGTCAAGCATTAGTATTCAATTGCAAATGTATCTTCTTCTTCCTGCTCCCCCCTTACCAAATGGATAAAATCAAGGCCACGACCGTGTGGGCTGGCCACGGCCGTGGCTGTGTTGGCCTACCACGGCCGTGCTGGCCAGCACAGCCGTGGTCAGCCAACACAGCCACGGCCCTGGTAGCCCACACGGTTGTGGCAGCCCACACGGTCATGGTTGTGTTGCCCTACCACGGCCGTGCTGGCCAGCACGACCATGGTCGTCCAACACAACCACGACCGTGGCCATCCCACACAGTCGTGGCCTTGCTTTAATCCATTTGGTAAGGAGAGGGAGCAAGAGGCAGAAGAAGAGGGGCCTGAAGGGAGAAGGAAGAAAAGAGGGGCATGAAGGAAGAAGAAGAAGAGGGCTACCTAGCAGCTTGGAGAAGAGTGGCGACGACGGTGTGAGAGAAACGGTGGTGAGCAGTGAAGGAGGCAGCGAGAAGAGCTACACGAGGCGGAGGTGGAGGTCAGCGAGCAGAGCAGCACCAACAGGAGGAGAAGGAGGACACAACGGTGGCGGAAGCAGCGGTGAGCAGAGACGCACCAGCAGCAGCGGCGGCGAGCAGCAGGTTGAATGCAGGCTGGCGGGGGCGTCGTCGGGCAATTTTAGGTGAGCAGTAGGAATTCTCGCGATGAAATAGAAGAAAGGGGAAGACTCGGGTGATCGCAGGTCTATTAAGTTTGTAAAAGGTGTCAGTTATCTACAAAACCGACACCTAAAATCTTAAGTGTCAGTTGATAGTAACAAACCGACGTCCAATTGGACATTCCTTTACCCTAATTTTTTTGGCGGGGACGGCATGCGCACCCTTATAACGTCGGTTATTCTAAGACAACCTGCCCATATTGGAACTTTTGGGAAAAATTTTATCTTCATTCAGTGTCAGTTATTAGGTAAAACACTGACATTGTATCTGATACTTTGGCACAATTTTTTTGCTCAAAAAAATTGGATTTTGTGGGTTACTTTAGGCGTAAGTTGCTTTTATTCAACCGAAATTGAATGAAAAGTGATACCCGTGTCTGGCTGGTCTTCAAATATAGACGTTGGATGTCCTTATTAACTGACGTTTCATGTTAACAGTGTCAATTTTATTAAAAAACGGAGGCCTCTAAAAGCGACGTTGAACGTTGTTTCTATAGTAGTGATGTAATATCTGCCTCAGGTATTTGTTTTGATCCTAAGAAGGTAGAATTTCTCCTACAATGGGAACATCCAAAGACACCGACAGAGATACATAGTTTCCGAGGACTGGCAGGCTATTACAGGAGGTTCATTAAGAACTTCAGTTCAATAGCTTTATGCCTAACCAAGTTGACTAGGAAGGAGGTTCCTTTTGTCTGGAATGACAAGTGTCAACATTCTTTCCAGATGTTGAAAGAAAGGTTAACAAGTGCACATGTGCTAGTGTTACCTGAGAAAGGGAAGGGGTTCATAGTTTTATGTGATTCATCTAAGAATGGTCTAGGATGTGTGTTGATGCAGGATAATCAAGTGATTTCTTTTGCCTCTCGACAGCTTAAGAAACATGAGGAGAATTATCCGACACATGATCTAGAGCTAGCTGATGTGGTCCATGCCTTGAAGATCTGGAGACATTATCTATATGGAGAAACATTCCAGATTTTCACAGACCATAAGAATCTAAAATATATCTTCTCACAACATGAGTTGAACATGAGACAACACCGTTGGATGGAGTTCATCAAGGACTACGATTGTACAATTGATTATCATCCAGGGAAGGCTAATGTAGTGGTTGATGCACTAAGTAGGAAATCATCACCACCAGCCTTAGATAAAGCACAGTTGAACTCCTTAGTGTGCTTTAAAAGAGATATACTTATCTCCTTGAGGCAAAACAATATACATCTTAAGGTATCATTTTTAGCTGGGTTGTTAGCTGAGATGCAAGTGAAACCTACTCTGAGACAGTAGATTAAAGAAGCACAGCAAGCTGATGTTGTGGTTTAACATATTAGGTCAGAGTATGGTAGTGAGAAATGGGATGGCTTTCACGAGTCAGAAGATCATGTAGTCTGTTACCATGGTAGGATGGTAGTACCTAATGCCAATGACATAAGGAAGTTAGTCTTGGAGGAAGCTCATTCTTCGATGTATGCAATGCATTCAGGGAGCACCAAAATGTATCATAACTTGAAGGATATGTTTGGTGGCCAGGATTGAAGAAGGATGTAGCTGATTTTTTTATGTAGTGTCCAGTGTGTCAGTAGGTTAAAACTAAACATCAGAAGCCCGCAGGAACAATGCAACCTTTTCCTATACCACAGTGGAAATGGGATCATGTGACCATGGACTTTGTGGTTGGTTTGCCTAGAACAACCAAAGGTCATGATTCTATATGGGTGATAGTTGATAGGTTGACTAAGACAACACATTTCCTTCCTGTCAAAACAACCTACACTGTTGAGAAGCTTGCACAGATATATATAGATGAGATAGTGTGGTTGCACGGGGTTCCAGATACTATTGTTTCTGATAGAGGTCCCCAATTCATGAGTCATTTTTGGGAACGACTACATAAAGCTTTGGGTACGCAGTTAAGGTTTAGTACTGCATTTCACCCACAGACAGATGGACAATCTGAGAGGACCATACAAACCTTGGGGGATTTGCTTAGGGCATGTGTCCTTCAATTCGTAGGAAGTTGGGATCTACACATGAGCTTGATAGAATTTGCTTACAATAATAGCTATCAGCACAGTATTGATATAGCACTATATGAAGCATTATATGGTAGACATTGTAGATCTCCTTTATGTTGGTATGAAATGGGAGAATATCAACTTTTGGGTCCTGAGCTAGTGCAGTAGACAACTGAGAAGATTAAAGTAATACAACAACAATTAAAGACTGCACAGGATAGACAGAAGTCGTACGCCAACAAAGGGTGAAGACCTTTAAAATTCCAAGTTGGAGACAGAGTATATCTCAAGGTCTCACCTTAGAAAGGTGTCCTTAGATTTGGAAAGAGGGGAAAGTTAGCTCCTAGATTTATGGGGCCTTATCCAATCATTGAACATACTGGAAAGTTAGCCTATAAGCTGGAGTTGTCACCTTAGCTGCATAAGTTACATCCAGTATTCCATATCTCCATGCTAAGAAAGTGTCATCCTGACACAGAGATAGTTTTGCAACCTGTGGAGGTAGAATCAAATGATGATATATCATATGTTGAAGGACCTGTGATGATCCTTGATAAAAGAATTAAAAAGCTGAAAAAGAAAGACATATCTCTTGTGAAAGTTCTCTGGCATCACCGTGGCATTGAAGAAGCTATGTGGGAGCTAGAGGAAGATATGAGGAGGAAGTACCCTTCTCTTTTCTCTTGATGATTTCGGGGACGAAATCCCTGTTAGGGGTGGATAATTTGTAACATCCCTGACATGGGTTATGCTTTAACCCTAGATGTTTTGTTTAAGAAAGATAATTATATTCTTGCTCTTACCTTTTGAAAAGTAATTAAGGCTCAAGAGGAACTTATGTTTCAATTTTAGTCCTTTTTTGATAATGTTAAAAACAATGTTTTGCCCGTTTTGGACTAAAGTGCAAATTACCCAAATTGAGGGGTTAACTTGCAAATGTTACATGATAAAATGTTCTTCAAGTGTTATATCATCATAATATTGAGAATGATGCTGAAGTATGGCTTCCACAAGCCTGAGCACCAAGAAAGAGCTTATTAAGCAATGTTTGTGCATTAAAACCTAGTTTTGGTGTAATGTGCAATTTACCCAAAACCTAGGGTTCAATATACAAAATACCACTTCTAGAGAGTCCTTAATGTTTCTTGGTATCAATTAGAGACAAGAAAATTAGAGGGGCATCTCATTTGAATCTCTTTGGGGAAGAGAGAATCTTGATATTAAAATAATCAAGATTTAAGCATAATTGAAACCCTAATTCAATTTAATGCAAAATAAATATATTAATGGAAGTGCCCATCAACTAAAAAGGCCTTGGTTGAAATCCTATAATGAAAGAACGTCCAAATGCCTTGAGTTTCACCGAAATATCCTAAGTAGGTGAAGAAACCCACTCACATTTGTTAATTAAAAAGAAATGTCCACTAAAAATGGATAATAATATTATATTGATTAAGGTGCTTAAGTGGATTGCTTTTAATTCAAGGATAAACGAGAGGATATTGAGGATGAAGGGAGTTGGCTTTGGAATTCAAGGAAGGGAAGGGGCATGTGGCAAAGAAAGTGGATGGATTTTCTCCTACTTTCTCTCTCCTAGAAAATCAATCACATATACTCAATTTTCTCCCTACTTAAAAGGCCATTTTGCAAACCACTTTCTTTCTTTGCTTGGGCCGAAGACTAAATATCTTAGGAGCAAGAGGAGAACGTGCCCCAACCTGTAGGTAAGCTCCATAGTCATCTTCAACCTTGAATTCATGGTGGAAATTGAAATTCAATGCTTATTTCTTTCTTTTCTCCATTCAATCTTCAACTTTAGCCATTCTTTTCACTCAAAGACTTGAGGACAGACCTTGGAAAGTTGAGAAAACTTCATTCACCATTAAAGACGTGAATCTTGAAGCTTGGATTCAACTTTGAAGGCAGTTTATATAACTTGAACCCTTAAATATCATTATTGATTTCATCTCTTCATCATATGTTGACTCTCTTTTTTCTTTCCCAAATTTCCTTTTGATTAATTGTTTAAACCACCACAAATATCATATAAAATTTTTAAGGTTTGAAGCTTGAAAATGATGATGTCATCTTAGCACGCACCTCAATAAAAATCATGAGCAAACATTTTCACATTTTGGTGACCAAACGGTCTCAAGACCGATTGAGACCAAACAGTCTCAAGACTGTTTGGAGATTAAGGGCTTTGATGGATGGTTGGAGATCCAAGGGTTAAAATTTGATGTATTTTCAATGGTCCAATTGATGAATTATTCAATGAAGCAAACCCTAAATCGATTAATTGTAGAAACCCTAATTTAGGGCTAAACAGTTTCAAGTTGAATTGACCAAACGGTCTTAGACCATTTGAGGACCATTCGGTCTCAAACCGTTTGAGGACTAAATGGTCTCAAACCATTTGGGGTTAATTAATATTTAATTGAAATGGTCTCAAACTGTTTAGAGATTTTGAGATCAAGACAGTTTGATGGTCTAACGGTCTTAAGACTGATTGAAGGTGTAGACCAAGACCGTTTGGAGGTCAAGCACTTCAAGACCATTTAAGGTCTAACAGTCTTCAGACCATTTAAAGGTGCAAAGGTTCAAGACTGTTTAGGGTCTAACGGTCTTCAGACCATTTAAGGGTGTTGAGGTCAAGACTGTTTGAAGGTCAATAACCTCAAGACCATTTGTAGGTTAATAACCTCAAGACCATTTGAAGGTCAAAGTACTTCAAGACCGTTTGAGGGTCTAGTACCCAAGACCATTTGAAGTTCTAATTGATTCGAACCATGTAAGTACTATTAACCCCATGATTGTTAATGATGTATATCAAAGATAATTACAATGGTTGTACCTTTAAGGTACTAGGGTGATTAGTACCCTTAGAAGGGTTAACCTTTGATGCTTATGGATGCAATATCTCAATACACCATGCTAACCCTAAATGTATGTACTTGAATGAAGGGTTGACCTAATCTAATCAAGCTTGAAGTAATAAACATCCTAGAGAGGATGAGAGAGAGAGTAATTCATACATCATGTAGTGGTTAAGCCTCAACACTTTCAACATGAATAAAATATGTAATTAGGGTATGATACTGGATAAAGAGATCATGAAACCCTAATCGAGAAGGTTGATGAGCCCTAACCCTAATATAGGGTGAAGGTATGTGAAATCCTAATCTAGGGTAATGGTATAACCCTAATCTAGGGTGAGGATATAAGAAATCCCAATTCAGGGTAATATAATGAAAAACCCTAATTTAAGAAGATGCTTCATGAAACCCTAATTTTAGGTAAAGTTACATGAAACCCTAATTTGGGGAAACTTTATAAGGAACCTTAATTCAAGATAATGATGTGTGAAACCCTAATCCAGGGTGAAGTCATGTGAAACCCTAATCTAGGGTGATGCCATGTGAAACCTTAATGCAGTGATGTGATGTGAAACTCTAATCCAGAGTGATGCTATGTAATTCTATATGAAACCCTAACTCTAATATGGGGTGAAGGTATGTGAAACCCTAATTTTGGGTTATAATGCATGAAACCCTAATCGTGGGAAATATGATGAGAAACCATAACCCTAATTTTGGGTAATGGGATGAGTATCCCTAATTGACATGAATTTGGAAATTCTAACCCTAATGAGGGAATAGTGATGCTACCCTTACATTTCATAGTGCTGAAATGTAATTGATATGATTGTTATCATGTGTACTAATCATGCAGGTATCATGAGATGTTGGGCATAGCTAGGTATGAACTATGATGTTTTATTATTGAAATTGTTTTATGGGCCTTGTGAGACATAACATGCTTTGTTGCCTAGTAAGAGGTAACAAGAGATTAATGGGTGTTGAAGAGCCATGTGAGATGCTTCTGTAACAAGTATCATGTTTACCTTGGTCAGATGACCTAAAGGTATTAGTTACCTGATAAATGGTAACAAGTGTTCTAAGATGAACTGAGGGTTTGAATACCCATATTCCATAATCATGATGATGAGATGTTAAGGGATGAGAATGCCCATGATGTGACAAGGGATTGAGATCCCAATGTTTTATCAAGCTTAAAAAAGTACTTGATAAAAGTATTACACATTCTTTGTAGCATTTGTTATAATAATTTATGTTTGAAAACATGACTGATGCTAAAAGAATATGGTAATGAACTTAATTAATCAAATGAAATCTTATCATGTAGAGCCCTGGCCATAGATCCATCATTGGCAGTAGTTGGCGATGGTGAAACAGGTTTTCCCACATGATTTCCTAGAGGGCATACTATTGAGTATGTGGGGGTTATGGGCATGAATATCCTTACGCCCTAATGTGGGATTGATGTGAGATAAACATTAAATCTCTCAATTCTTCATTATATGTGTCGCGATGTATGTATCACGAATCTCTTGATAATGTTAATGCCGGATCGATGTGAGATAAACATGAAATCTCTTAATTGCGAAGAGACTACAACCCCCACTGTAACTCTATAGCGAAGTTGCCAGTATACCCTGGAAAGCTATTTAGCAGAGACACATGATGTCCTGCATTTTGTACTCACACTGACTGAGGAGGATGAGGTCATGGGAACCCGGCTCTTCCCTGACCTATGTATGGTACCAATTTTGACTTCGCAATGGTTAGTTGGAGTATGAAAGGTATAACTCATCTCCTCGGGGCTTAAGTATGATTGTAAAATGTAATCAGCCGTGTAGCCTATTTGCTTAAGGTTGAAATACGAGAATCATTGCTTGATGTTACCTTGCTTAGCATATCCTAGATGGATAAATGTTATACATGTTCTTCAATTCCTTATTGGATAAGTGACATATTGCCTTATCAAGTTATAGCTAAAATGCTTTGAATAAGAATATTGTTCTATTCTGTTTAGACATTGATTTATCTGTTGTTGAATATATATGATTCCTCTGCTCAGTTTTATTCTACTAAACTACAATAATAACTTTTTTGGTGGAGAGTTATATCTCTCACTGGGACTGGGTCTCACTCCATTGGTCACCAACACTTTTTAGGTAGATGCGGAAGAAGAGGCAGAAACCCTATAGCAGGGGAAGAGCAGCAGCAGTAGCAACAGGGACAACAGTGATATTCCAGGTGGAGGCACTGGCTGTCATATTTTGTATATAGAGTCCTATGTGTCATCTCTGTACTCTCAGGTCCTCGAAGTTAATAGTTAGTACTTTTAATGAATCGGTCTGAGATTTTGGCTTGATGCCTCAAGGTTCTTATGCTTCCTGTGTATAGTTTTAATAGAGCAGTTGGTGCTTGTAATCCTCGAGAAGGGATGATAAAGGATATGTACTTATGAACCAGGATGTAAATAAAATACATTGGTTCTTGATAAAAGAGTTTTCTTGTGTTTGGATCTCTTTGTAAATGATTTTAATTTTAGTGATTTTCATTATTTCGCTGCTAATGATTGCTTCCGCTTAGTTAATAATGTTTTGTTCAAACGGCTCACGACAACGATGGTCTTGGACTGTTGGATTGAGATAGTTTGTCCTTTTGTGTATCGACCTGGTGTTTTGGTGAGCCTTTATCTCGACCAAGATGTATGTGGTGCTTTGATTTCGATCTCCTTTGGAGTGTCTCGATGGAAACCATGTGTTGGGGACCTAGGTGGTCGAGACCCAACATAGGTTGTATCACTATCTCATGCATGTAAGGTTTAAGTGGTTGCATGTTGGTTTCTTGGGTGGACAAGTGTCCCTTTGGTACCTTTAGGTGTTGACACGTCACCCCTCACCCTACTTCACTCCTCTTTTGCTATATAAACCCTCTTCTCTTCATGAAAGTGACCCTTTTGGCCTTCCTTCTTCCTCCCTCTCTTATGCTCATTCTTGGAGCTTGGTGGAGCATGGATAGTTGATCCTTGGAGCTTTGGTGATCAGACCCCTTTGCATGTAGTGACTTAAGCTCATCTTCAACCTTGGTAAGTGTTTTCCTTTCCTTGATCTCATTTTCCATGGATCGTTACTCCATATTCTTCTCTTTTCTCAACCTTACACTATGGATCATCCACGGTCGTCATTCTTGAGAGTAAGATCCTCATCACAAGGGTCATAGACCATGTTTTGACAAGGCGGTACCCGAGTGAGAGGGAGTGTGTTCTCTCTTTTCCCCTTTCTTCTTTTGGTTTGACATAGAGCTTCTTGCCCTCTTTTCTTGTGTTATCTTTGACCTTGGTGTCTTCTTATTTTTGAGGTGATCTTGAGGCCGAAAGTGGAGTCTTTGGTGGAGCTTCTTCATCCTTGGTGATCGTGTGCATGGAGCTAGTAATCCTTGGAGTTGATCTTCCTTAAGGCGGGAAGTATAACACTCTACCCTCTCTATTATAGAACTTTTCTTTGCATGCATGTTGTTATTTCTCTGTTTAGTTATAATCCTAATATGCTAGTACATTATACCATGCTTTAGATCTTGAATGAAGGTGATTATCATGCTTGGTTTGTTTGGAATCTGAAACCCTAATGTAAGGTACCCAATTTTAGTGATGGATGTGTCATGGTGGTTTTCTCCCTATCTTTTGATCTTGGATTTGATCACATGCATGATGCTTGTATACATTGATGTATTATGAAGTTGGGTTTTGTTTTGGGATGTGTTAAACGTGGTGTAACTCTCTTTCTTGAACCCTAGTTTCTATGTTCATGCTTTCTGAGTGTTCTTGAGAGAATGGCCTCACATGCATCTTGAGCTTTGATTTTATCATCGTGATCTAAGTTCAGCCATTATGTTTTCCTTCGAGCTTTGGATGTTATCCTCATGTGTTGAGGTTCGGATTTCTCTCTCCTAAGTGGTTTTCTTGATGGTCTTTTTGGTGCTCATTCTAGGGTTTGACGATCTTAAATCCATGAGTTTGTATCTTAGTGATGTTTGGTTTTTTGTTGTTTGACCTTTGTTTTGGTCAAGACATATGTGTGTCTTGTTTCTTTGGGTCAATACATTAACACTTGTTTTGATGAGGTCGAGACACTTCATTTCATGAGTGTTGAACATGTTGACGCCTGGTTTTCCTATTGTGTTTTGGTCGAGACGCCCTGTTTTGCTGAAGTCAAGATGCTTGTTCCTTGTTTTTCTCAAGACATGTGTTTGATCTTGTACGAGATTCCTTCTTTGAAGTGGTCATAATGCTTTGGGTCGAGATGCCCTATTTTTGCTTCGGTCACGATGCCATGTTTCTGGGTGGTCGAGACACTATGTTCTGATTGTGACTCCTTATGGATGTTGTGTCTTAGTCACAACCATTGTGACATGTCTCGGTCGAGACCAAGTTTTAGTTGTGAGTGATGGTCAAGACCCCATGAGAGTTGAGGGGTGTGACACTTGATGTGATGGTGTGTCACAGTCATGACCAGGGTGACGATGCATCGCGGTCGCAACTAGGGTGATGGTTTGTGGTGGTCGTGATACTTGGTTGTGTCACAGTCGAGACACTATGTATGAAGGTGATCAAGACATGTATGTGATGGTGAGTTGTGACCCACACATGTGATGAATGATTAATACATGTACATGATGCATGGTTGCTATCTATGTATAACATCATGACATAATACACATACACATATGAATGATGGTGATCCTTAGTGATGTAATGTAATGATTTAATCATGACTCAACTAATGATGTTCCACCCTAAATCAGTTCTAAGAAAGTAGGAGATGGGGTACCTAGGGTTTGGTGATTGAATCGATCTATAAACCCTAATCGACCATGTATGGATCCCTAACACTAATGTTGGGTCAAGTGATGTCTATGTTTCTATATCTCTTGAAGTGGTTATCATATTATGATGATTTCTCTTTCCTATTTATGAACCCTAACCTTGCAAGTGATATGAATTTGAATATCATACCCAGCATATGCTATGGTGGATCTGATCTGATACATGATGATGATTATTCGCCTTTATGAGGCATGTTGAGACACATGTGATACATGAAATATGTGATTGGATCTCATGACCTGGAAGAGGATTAATGCCTAGTGTGAGGAGTCATCCTCTAGTAAGGTGATTGAGGGATTGATATACCACAGTGATGTGACATTGGTGATAACCTTATAATAAGGTTGTGTAAAAGTGCTATGTGATGAAGTGACAAGTTCACACCTTATACATTGTATATCTTCTGACATTGCATTATGCCCTTATCTTTGTAGAGCTTGTTTATGGCTTGTATGTTGTAACTTGATTGATGCTAAAAGACAGTTAATTGGAATAACTAGTCAAGTGGTACCTTAATCATGTAGGTGCCCTGTGCCACAGATCTATTCTAATGTCAGTCTTAGTGTTAGATGGTGAAATGGGTTCTCACCTAATGGAAGCTAAAAGTCATATACTGTTGAGTATATACATTCACATGATTGGCTGCAGGCCATACCCTAGAAGGAGTGTAGCTATAGGTTGTATCTCATTGATGTGATTCAGAATATACTTATGATATTTCACATGATTGGTTGCAAGCCATACCCTGGCAGGAGTGTGACTGTGGGTCGTAGCTCAATTTCACTAGAGTTGTCCTATATACCAAGACAGGCTAGACTATTTTGTAGTTAGACTTGATATGTATTTGTATTGTTTTCTCTTGTGGTGACCAAGAGGTGTTGGAGAGGTCGTGGATTCTAACACTTCCATTAACCTTGTATGGCACTGATTTTGACTTAGCAGTTTTCAGTTGGAGCATGAGTGGTATACCCCATCTCCTCATGGCATAATAAAAGATGTAATACAATCATATAGTATATTTTCATAGGGAAAATGTGAATACTGTTGGTTGAAGCATTGTCTTACTTTTGTATAGTTTTAGTGATAGAGGATATACATGTTCTTCATATTCCTTCTTAGAATATTATTGTTCTACTGCTCAATCATAACTACCTAGTATTGTTTAATCTACTTTATCTGTTAGATATATATCGTTTAGTTGAATCTACTCATCTTGCTTAGTATGTTATCTATCTGCTTCAGTTGATCTGTGCTTTAATATACATTGGAGGAGAGTTATATCTCTCGCTGAGATGTTTGGACTCCCCCGTGAGTTTCTACATCTTTTAGGTGGTAGTACACGACGAGGTGGAGATCGTGCAGTAGAGAAAGAGAAGTAGCTCATAAGGTCAAATGTGTTGCTAGTCTTTTAGTGCTAGAGTTCTATTGTCATCCATGTAAACTCAGGTCCTTGTGAGTGTTCTCAACATGTTTGTAGATATGATATCGATGCGAGGTTTGTTGTGCAGTTTTAGCAGATGTACATGTTAATATATGTGGAACATATATCTCATGTAACAGATTGATGATAGGAAAGTTAAAAACGATGATGTAAGCACCTCATGATATGTGTTATGTGATCCAGGTGTCCTGTCGTGAACATATATGTGAAGGTTTTCAGCTTATGTGCTTTTATGAATCGATTTTAATTTCATGTGTTTTCTGATAATTCACTTGCTTAGTATTAATTCCACGTTTAGTTTTGAATAATCTCATTTGTGGCACATCGGGGAGTCACACCTGAGTTCTACAACAACCCATTTGAGTTAGACCTAATATATAGAGAGCACTCACCCACATATACTTTTCCTGATTAGGTTTAGCATTTGCTAGCCTTTTACTACACAATTGACACCCATTGAGGATTCTGCATATGAGATTCATACATAGTAGCCACATGTCCAAGATCGTAGGTAAGGACATGTATGATGTGTGGGTGAGGACATACTTAGTTTATTATTTATCTTGTTTTACTATCATATATATATATAGTCAGGCTAATGTACACTCGAGTGTACCGGAGGCACCATACACCTCAGTCATCTTTGAAGATGCAATAATTTTTTTAAAAATCTAAACCATTGATCTTCTTAATTATCATCAGAAAATACTATATAATAAATTTTAGCTCATTCAGACACTTATAATTCATGCATCTAAAGGGAGAAAAAAGCATGCGTTTCAAATTAGTTTTGTGCATCGATTTTGTTGTCCTTGGATGAGTGACTTACACTCATCCAAATGAGTTCAAATTTTGTATGTGACCTATTATTATTGTAACCATGAAGATCAATGGATTAGATTTTGGAAAAACATGGTCTAGATAGACAAACACCATGGGGGTATACGGCATGATCTGTACACTCGATTGTATTCTAACTTGACTATATATATATATATATATATATATGGCTATTTATTTGTTGCCTGGTGGGTAGCATTGGGCAAGTTACCCATCCAAGTGACGTGGTGGTATCCTTTTGTAAATAACTCAAAGTTTTATCTTAGTGTAGCACGCGTTTTAGGAAAAAAACCATGTAGCGTGTTCTCCGCGTTCGTCTATGCCGCCGCCGGGCTGATAGATCTGATCTACCCCCATCCTCCATTAGACGGCCCACTACCGTAAATCCACCTCTGATTCTGCCTTCCACTGTGTATTTTGATCTTCCTTTTACATTTCTTCCTCAGAAATCCCTATCTTCATCTCCATTCCCGAACAACAAGGACGACTTCCCCTCTTATCAGTCTTGTAGAGGAGGATGATGAAGGTGTACTTGTGCCGATTTGATCCTTCTCCCACCTTAGTCTGTGTATCTCATGACGATATCGATCTTCACCAAGTTGATTCCACTGTCCAGACTTGTTGTTGTGAAGCTCACACCGCTGAGGAGGGAGTGGGGGTGGTGGGAGAATTCCTTGTTCTATCTGCATATTTAGGAGCAAATTGTTGTTGTGAATCTCACGCCGCTGAGGAGGAGGGAGTAGAGGTGGTGGGAGAATTCCCTATTCTATCTACATTTTTAGGAGCAGCAATTTTTCCAAGCTAGATTCAGGTAGATTTTGTATTTCTCTTCATCCCTCTTTCTCTTATGTGGGAAAGAAACCTAATTTTTGTGTCTGCATTTTCGTTTTTGAAGTAGTAACTATCATACATGTGTTTATGTTTAGCATAGTTACTTTTTTGTTATACGTGGTTACTCTTTTGACTTACAAAGTTACTGTTGTTGTGTTATAGGGTTACTCTTCTGGTCTTCTGAGTTACTCTAATACATTGTCATGGATCCCAACCTTGATACAAATGCTGCTAATGCAAGTGTCGGTCGTGACGATGATAATCCTTAGTCTTCTCATTTTGTTGGTGCTTCCTCTCTACCCCCAGTTGCATTCCCTAGAATTGGCCTCCAGTTTGGAAGTTTAGATGAAGGTATCTCCTTGTATTGCAGCTATGCTGGAATGATTGGGTTTAACATCAGGAAAGATGACAACATATATGAACGGGGAAATAAGATTCTAGTTTCCAAAGATCTGGTTTGTGACAAGCATGGTAAGATCTTCCATTCTAAGAGGTCTAGAGGGCTTTTGAGCCCCATTTTTTATAAAGTGGGTACCTTGCAGGATAAGCTATCCAAGAAGCACATGCCTTCTGTGAAGAGGTGTGGTTGTGGAGCCATGATCCATTTCACACTGGATAAGTCCTCATCCATGTGGGTTGTGACTGCATTTGTTGAGGAACACAACCATGATCTTGTTGACGATGCTCATCTCTGTTACCTCAAGTGTAACTCATCTCTTGATGAAACTCAAAAAGTGATCCTTTCTTCCATGAGCCAAGCTAACATACATGTATCGAGACAGATTGCATTAATAACATCCGAGTCTGGCGGCTATGAAAATCTGACATTTACCAGCAGACAAGCTCATGGACACATCAGTAGCAAGAGGAAAGAGTCGGCCAAGTAGGACGTCGACATGGTTTTAGATCGCTTTTCTAGGTTCAAGGTCCTCAATCTGAAATTCTTCTATAGCTACCAAAACAACCCTGATTGCTACCTTACTTATCTGTTTTGGGTTGATCCTGTCTCCGTTGAAGACTGCGGGCTATCCGGGGATGTGATTGTGTTTGACACCACCTACCGCACCAACAAGTATTCGATGGTTTTTAGAAAGTTTGGTGGAGTTGATCACCATCACAAGACAGTGTTGTTTGCTTCTGCTCTGCTGGTCGATGAGAAGTATGACTCATTTGTCTGGGTTTTCAAGCAGTACCTACTTTATTTTGGCAAGGAGTTGGTTTCCATCATAACCGATCAGGACCCTGCTATGAATGCTGCTATCATCACTATTTTTCCCAATTGCAAGCATCACTTCTACAGCTGGCACATCCTACAGAAGCTTCCCTCCAAGCTTGGTGGCATTCCTAACAAGGACCATATCATAAGCTCCTTGAATGATTGCGTCTGGAACATGGATGATGTCGACATTTTCAAAGAGAGGTGGGATTATGTAATTCAAAAGAATGATTTTTTGTCCATCACCTGACTTTCTGATATGTATGTGATGTGTTGCGATTGGGTTCCGTGCTATATGCAGTCCTCCTTCTTTGTGGGCATGAGGATGACTGAGAGGAGCGAGAGCCTGAATGCGTTCATTAGGAGCCATGTGAATAGTAGGAAGACTCTCCTTGAACTTGTATGTTCATTGGAGACTGTCTACTCTCATGTGCGGGAGATTGAAAATTTCAAAGACTTTGACGACGAGTACACTAACCTCCCTTTGTCATCACTGTGGCCCCTGGAGGAGAAGATGAGAGGTATATACACCAAGTCCATCTTTAAGATATTCCAGTCTGAGGTTCACCAAAGCATGGTCTACAATGTAAAGGAAGCTTCAGAAGGTGTCTTTGAGGTGTATCGCACCGGTGGACTTGGAACTCCCCGTATATTGAAGAAAGAGTCATCTAGTGACATTGTTTCCTATAGTTACTTCATGTAGGAATTCAAAGGCATCCCTTGTAGGCGCATCCTCTCTTATTTGAAGAGACGTGACTATTGCACTCTTCCCGAGCCTTACATACTGAAGAGGTGGACCAAAGGGTACAGAGAACACCCTTTGATTTTTGGCAAAGCATCAGTTAAGCATCCATCCATTGGGAGGACACTTCAGCTTGTTTCTGCCTGCAATTCGATTGTAAACATAGCATTTAGGAACAACGTTGTAGATCTTTTCCATGAAAAATTGTTAGCTTTGTGAAAGGATCTCTTAGACTGAGATCTCGTTGATACTGGTGCAGGCGTTGGTGTAACCGTTTCTAATACAACTTACTCTTCTGTTGTCAAGGTCCATTTACCTAGTATTTGCAAAACTAAGGGGAGACCTAGATCGACTGATGTGAGGTTTAAATCTGGAGTTGAGATTGCCCAGTCTAAAAGAGAGAGGCAGTGCAAGAATTTCTTAGAGTTTGGGGTCAACCATGACAGCAGGAACTGCCCTATGAAGTAGTCCATTCCGTAGGGATTTTGTTTCTGGACTCTGTGTTGTTGATGTTTGCTGTTCAATGATTATCTCTGTTGCTGATCGTGTGGTCTGTTGATGCTGGACATTTTTTAGTGGAGTTTGTAGTTTATTAGTGTGTGAGTGAGGGATATTCAAATCTGTAATGGGTTGTTCTTTTTGTATGCAGTTTTTGTGAAAGTGATTTTGTAACCCTCCATGTATTTTCACTTTTGTGTTTTGTAATGTATCTATGTGTTACGTTGAGCTCCACCAGCTGTATTTATACTTTTCATATACTACAAAGAACTTATTCTGATCAGATGTTACTCTTTTGAAGAATATTTTTTGTTTTATCTTCATGTGCAATGGATACTTTTTTCTTCTGAAAAACATACATTTTTGGATTAGTACAGTTTCTTTCATGTTTTGTTCAGTGTACTCACAAAATATCAGTTTTTGGTACTATGTGGTTCACATCCATTGGTTTTGTGTTTTTGACAAACCTTCAGCCACAAGAGTTACTTTCTGAACGCTGGAGTTACTTTTATATCGTCACAGTTACTCTCAGTGTTCTCTCAGTTACTCTCAGTGCTCTCACAGTTACTCTTAGTGCTGTCACAGTTACTCTCAGTGTTCTCTCAGTTACTCTTTAGTGCTATCACAGTTACCTTATGAATTACCTCTCTTTTTTTAGAGTTACTCTTACAAAGTATGTGAGTTACTCCTTTGAATCATACAGTTACTTTTCTAGACTATTACAATTACTCTTAGTGTTCTTATAATTATACATAGTCTCTGGAACAAATGATATATATTATACATAGTCTCTGGAACAAACGATATATATTATACATAGTCTCTGGAACACAACATTCAAAGCATAAAACGATATATATTATACATAGTCTCTGGAACAAATGATACAGAAAACTACAGCCAAACCAGCTATAAGGACGGTCCATCAACTGAACATAAAAACCAAAGAGCTCAGGGGGTCAGATCCATCCCTGGAAAGATCTATCATACACACCATTTACTCCATTGCAAAGCAGAGACAACAAACCAAAACAGCAACTTCAGAATCCTCAAAACTTCTGGTGGGTAAGCAAAACCAGACTACAACAGCAAGAGGAACCATAACCACTAGAACAAGATAACAAAAAAATAGCCAAACCAACCTTTAGGATAGTCCAACTTCAGCACTAGCACCGCTCTCACCAGGGATGTATCTGAGCAATTCATAGTAGGAACAACCAGTTAAATTAAAAAATTCGTATATCAAACACACCAGTTCATAGTAGGAACAACTAGTTAAAACACACCAGTTCAGAACAAAGAAAAATCCCTATATCAAACACACCAGTTCATGGTAGGAATACCCAGTCAAAACAAAAAGTCACTTAAGAATCAGGATTAGATCAGACTATATATAGCTCTTTGAAGTAAAAATCTCTTAAGAAATAGTATTACAAAATAGTATTAGACGAGGGACTATGAGAACATTAGGAATGGTAGTAGGAGGTAATTTGTTCCAAAGTGGGTGAAAGGGCGAGAACAATCAGCCACAGTGACGAAATGAGAGCATTGGAACTTAAAAGAAGAGGATAGTAGACCTACTAATGGTGTCATGTAAGATCAATCACTGCTACAGAGTTGGAAGGTGATATGTTGGTCCTAGCGGCTTTTACATAGTTGGGAGGTGGCAGGAGAGGCTAGGAGGGAGGAAGAAGAGGCAGAGCAGGGGTTGTGGGATGAGATGAGTGGTTGTGCTGAAGAAAGCCAAGGCCTTGTGAGGAGGGTTGGGTTGGTGGTGGAGGAATTGGGGAGTATTTCTAGTTACTGGGTAGACGACCACCGCTGCTGGTATCTGTAGGAGGGGTTTATGGCTGGTTACTGGGTAGACAACCACCACTGCATGTATCTGTGAGAGGGGTTTATCAATGACCACCGCCGCGGTGGTGACCCCAGGATGGTTGAGGGGCGGTAGACGGTATAGGCGGTGATGGGGAAGATTATCGACCAAAAGTCAAGGAGAAAAGGGTGGCGGTGCATACCTATTTATGATCGAAAGGCTGGAAAGAAGAAGAAGCAGTGTCTTCTACAGATGTTGTGGTGTCAACTATCGTAGATGAGTCAACTTGTAAAGGATTCACCCATGAACCCAAAGGTGCTTGGTATTTCTCCCTAATGAATAGCTGATCTGCAGACTCGTCCGTTCCAGATTCACCAGGCACTCTGAAGAGCGGAAGTAGTTCGGTTGGTGTTTCTAAGAAAAAAATATGGCATCCATGTTGTGATAGTCTGGTGATCGATTGGCCTAAGGAAGATGATCCAATCTCTGCAAAGATTGAGCTATGTGATCATCTCTTTCCAGCCGCTACCAATGGAAAGGGATCCGTTTTCATTTTGAACAATGGTGATATGAAATGTCTATTTTTCGATACAGAAGGTGGTGTTGCCTGGTTTAATGTGAAAATGGAGATATTTTCATTCTATAGGCAGTTGAATGGATTCCATAGTTTTGTCGTCAAGGGTGTAGTTTATGGGTTGGATGAACAGCTTCATGGTAGGCTGTGTTGAGGTTTATGAGAACACTAGGAATGGTAGAAGGAGGTATGCTATTCCAAAGTGGGTGAAAGGGCGAGAACCATTGGCCACAGTGACGAAATGAGAGCACTGAAACTTAAAAGAAGAGGATAGCAGGCCTCGTGAGGAGGGCTGGGTTGGTGGTGGAGGTATTGGGGAGTATTTCCATAAGAGTTACTTTACAAAGTACAACAGTTACATTTTTTAATGCTTGAGTTACTTTTTATATTGTCACAGTTACTCCTGGTGTTGTCACAATTACTCTTAGTGTTGTCACAGTTACTCTAGTGTTGTCACATTTACTCTTAGTGTTGTCATAGTTACTCTAGTGTTGTCACAGTTACTTTTTATATTGTCACGGTTACTCTTAGTGTTGTCACAGTTACTCTAGTGTTATCACTGTTACTTTTTATATTGTCACAATTACTCTTAGTGTTGTCACTGTTACTTTTTATATGTTACTCTTTTGAAGAATATTTTTTCTTTTTTCTTTGTGTGCAATGAATACTCTTTTCTTCTTAAATACATACATTTTTGGATTAGAATGGTTTCTTTCATGTTTTGTTTAGTTTACTCACAAAATGTCAGTTTTTGCTACTATGTGGTTCACATACACTGGTTTCGTGTTTTTGACAAACCTTTAGCCACAAGAGTTACTTTTTGAACGTTGGAGTTACTTTTTATATCATCACAGTTACTCTCAGTGTTCTCTCAATTACTCTCAGTGCTCTCACAGTTACTCTTAGTGTTGTCACAGTTACTCTTAGTGTTCTCTCAGTTATTCTCAGTGCTCTCACAGTTACTCTTAGTGTTGTCACAGTTACTCTCACTGTTCTCTCAGTTACTCTTTAGTGCTGTCACAATTACCTTATGGATTACCTCTCTTTTTTTAGAGTTACTCTTACAAAGTATGTGAGTTACTCCTTTGAATCATACAGTTACTTTTCTAGACTATCACAGTTACTCTTAGTGTTCTTATAATTACTCTATGTGTTACGATATTATCATAACTCTTTCTCTCGTGTTGTTTTTTGTTTGGCATTCTAAATCAAAGTATATATCTCCATCCAAAACCACAACAGTTTTACATTCAAGAACACAACATTCAAAGCACAAAATGCTATATATTAAACCCAGAAATACTCATATTTGCAATATGATTTAGATCAAAAATGTAATTTTTAGGCTTTTTGCAGCACACAAGTAAATGTATCTCATAGCGGTTACACATCAGAATTTTAGAAGAAAATTGTTCAAGTTTTACATTTCAATTAATAATTCACTATTTCAGCTAAAATACTGCCATTTATCTAGGCTTGAAACAACCTCTTCCTCCGCGCTCTTCTCTTCATCTACCGCTTTTGTCTTTTCTTCTTGTTGCTTCTGACCTTCATCTCTTCCTCCCTTGTTCTCCTCAGATGGGCCTTTTTTGATGTCTTCATTGTTATCTTTTTCATTCGCTTGTACAGGCTGCAGCTCCCCCCTCACCATCATTCTCTGAAAAATATCATCCCTTATGGCCGACATGTCCTTGCAGGTGAAGTCCATGTATTTTCTGTTTACTAGGTATTCTAGGTACTTCATGACAAAGATCCCACAGTCAAGCGAGTCTTCTTCCTACTGTGGGCACAGCGGGTACTCCCGTCCCCACTGTGACAGTTGGTCCCCTTTTTCTACCCCCCTGAAGAATTCGTGCACAATACCCACCTGCATTAAAAATACACAACTCTTATTAATCATCAATCAACAAACATTAACTCTGTCAATCCACTACAAATAGAGTTACTTTTTATAAATCGCTTACCCATCTAAGGAATTCTTTTTTTGACTTGCTATTTCCTCTCATTGAGTTATAAGACTGGTGTGCTCCATCCCTAAAACTTGACTCGTACAAGTACCGGTGGTTGTCGTTGTTTAGTATGGTGAACACCGAGTCCATTGTTCCCAATCTTTCACCGGGATGTTGAATAGTGGAGATAGCATGTCGATCTGCTCCAATGGTTATGTTTTTAATATCAAACGCCAACTTCTGTTGCAAATGCAGAATTAAAAAAATTCACATCTATAAGTTTCAGTTTTGTGTATATATTTTTGTATTTTTGATGTAATTTTGTATACCAATTTTGTTGTTCTTACCGGAGCATATGTGCTCAAGCAGTTCCATGACAGACCCTTCTTCCTCCTTTTGCTTGTGGTAGCTTTGAGCATTTGTACAAAGCAGTCCATAACCTGAAAAAAAACCACAAGCTTTCTTTGTTTAGAAAAAAAACCACAAGCTTTCAAAGAGTTACACTACTATTTATTTGTTTCTTACTGGTGATTGTGTCATTTGATCTTTGTACAATAGGGTGGCGAGGTCCTTCCCCGTGCACCATGTGTCATCACTGAATCTTCATTCTCGTTTTGACCTGCCAATCATTTTTATAGATGTTATATATATTAGTTTTGGATATTGAATAAGCAATGTTTTATCTGTGTACACTTGACAAAATAACCAATTATCTTACATTTATTCTATGTTTTCCATGAAGTGGTGGACAATTTCCCTGGTTTCTTTTGTTTTGAAATGCTAAAAACCAATGAAGTTTGACAGCTTGTGCTATCAACAACAAAAGAGCAGTCCATGCTAGAATCTCTTCATTTTCCACTAGTTACACTATGTTGATATGTCGTACAGTTATTACAGACCATCGTACAGTTACTCTTTATGTTCCTACAGTTACTCTTCTAATTCACAGAGTTACTCTAGACTATCGTAGAGATACTCTTTATATTACTACAGTTACTCTACAATATCATACAGTTATTATACACAGTTACTCAAGTATTGATATACTTTAAAGGAGATGCAACCTTACCTTTTCCTCCTTCCTCTTCTTCACATTCTTCTCGATGCTCCCTATGATTTGTTGTTCCATCTTCTTCCTCTTTGACAACTTTTTTCTGGGCTCCTCCTTCTGCCCTTCTTCTTCTTCTTCGATTATATTCTCTTGTTGTTCCCCTATTTCTTCTTTGCTCTTTTCTTCTGCATCTCGTGCAGATTTTCCCTGGTCAGAACCCTCAGCTAATTTTTCTTTCTTCTTCTCCTCCTCATCACCATTTTTCTTACCATCATTCTCATCTTCTAAGTCCTTCTCTTCCACATATTTTCTTCTGAGGCTCAGCCTGCTTCATTTCCTCGGTGTGTCATCCTTATCCACACCTTCCTTCTCTACTTTGCCTGCCGTATCGACATCCTTCTTGGGTAGCACATATGAACTGTCTTTGGGTTCTTGAACATTCCCCGATGTAAACCCCTCAACAGATTGTTCGAATCCACCATCAGGTGACTGTGATTTGTCACCTTCATCTCCACATTTTCTCCTCAGATTTCTGTTCTCCTCTTCCAGCTCAGCTATTCCATTTTCTAGCCATTTCTTCTCTCTCTGCATTTCAGTGAATGCCTCAACAACTATTTTCGGGCAGATCTCCTTCTACATCTTTAGCTCCTCCTCGAGTATGTGAATTCTTCTCTCCAGGTTGGAGTCCTCTGCAGGCACTCCTTTTCTGATGATCGGCTTTGCTAGCGCCTTGTCTGGCATTTGCTTCCTTTTTGCCCTTTTCTCCGCAAGGTAGTAGGGCATGTCCTTCATTGTTCTTGAAGCTCGCCAGTCATCCCCCTGATCTATCTTCATACTTTCACAAACCTATCAATAAAAAAATAAAAAATAATATGTAACAATGCAAACTTGCAGGATTATGTTGTATATTAGCTTTCGTAACAAATATAAGAAATATTCTTACATCCTTAGGGTCCACAGTCCCTAAATCAATCAACTTCTCGACCGGCGCGGCCCACTTCTTTATCCTTGACTTTGCATCAAGAAACGTTGGCTTTGCCATCTTCGTTATCTCATATGCCCAAACCTGCATGTAAACAGAGAGAAAATTTAATGCATATGTAATTGCCCCCCATAGTCATCATTGTAACAATTCTGTAGATGAAAATAATTTCGTTCACTTACGCATAGGCACATCACACACCCTATGGTGTAGAGGGTAGTTTTCCCTTTCTCCCCTTTCCTCCCCAATTGAACATTCTGCTTCAGCATCTTCATATTCCTGAAGATACTCCCATGCACCAGCTTTGCCCAATTCATCTGCCTCGTGACAGTAACATCGTCTAGGTAGTGCATTATGTAAATTGGTGTGCAATAGTTGGTGTCTGGGAGTAGTAATGTTGCTAGCAGGTGCAACATCCACGCACGACATATGTTTTGGTAGTATGCTGGATCGTCGGTCCTTGCAAATTCTTTCCAAAGCTTTGCTAAGTTATCCTTGTGCAGGACACCCTTTTCCCTCAACCTCTTCGAGGTCTCCCCTTCATTTCCTTATTTACCTGTTGCCCTGGCAAATTGTTCCCATATTGAGCTCACAATCTCAGAATTTTTCCGAGGTATGATGTCCATACCTCTGCTTGGGATACCTAGAATTACCCCTACATCCTCAACCGTCATCCTTCTTTCCACCCCTCTGGCCAGCAAAAACATGTCATCATCAACATATCTGTCCATTAAATCCTCCAAGAGGCCTACGTCAACCATAAGATTCAACATCTTTATCATGTTTGCAAATGTCGTCGCCCTCATCATTCTTAGCCGATTATTTGTAAACACCACACTCTGGTTGGTGGTGATGTAGCTCTTTATGTAACACCTGTGGTAAAACCTCTTTATCCCCACTGCAAACATATGAAAAGTTACTCTTAGTTTTTTTTTGCTTATTACTTGTTACTCAGTCAAGTTACTCTTCAATTTTTCACATTTCAATCCACATGGTAGGTTGATAACATTTTTAATGCTAACTGTTTATTCTTGTAACATCAATTTTAATAAAGTGCAAGTAAGTGTCATATGATAGTAATAGCAATTTAATACATTTATAAATCCATTCAAGATTACCTTCAGCTGCCTTTCCTTTCTCCTTTTCTGTCCTCTTAATTGTCTCCTCTTTTCCTCCCTCATAGGTAGCCTTTTTCTACCCCTTCTCTTTCTTCCTCCTTCTTTCCTCTTCTCCTATCTCGTCAGCAGCCTTCTCTGTATCCTTAGTTGCTTTGGCCTTCCCTTTCCCTTCCCTTTCTTTTCCTGCATACGAACGAAGTTACTCTAAATTTTTAGTCTTTTTTAGCTTAATAATATAGTTTTCATATGTTAACAGCTATGTAAAGTGTGTGAATTACTCTTTGTTCTGTAATAGTTACTCCAGCATTTACTCCAGTTACTCTAGGCTATCGTACAGTTACTCCAATGTTCTATATCAGTTACTCTAGGTATCGTCTAGTTACTCTACTTCTTATAACATTTACTCTTTTAACATGCATTGTTACTTTCTATACGAAATCTTTTTGTTTCTCATTTGTATTGTACATGCAAGAACAAATTACCTTGTCGTTCTTCGCTCTCCGCTTTGTCACGGTTTTCCCTTTGGAGGTTCGCCAGTCTCGGTAGCTCCATTTCCTTCTTTCTCAGTAGTACCCAGCTTACTGCGTTTTGCTCTTTTCTCTGACGGTTTACTCGTTAGGGGATCTGCAGCCCCTCTTTTCTTCTTTTTTGTTTTTGACTGAGGAGTCGCGGAAGCAACATCCTTTTTCCCTTTTACAACCTCTTCTTGTCTCGTTTCACCCGCTTCTTTGGTCTTTGCATCCCCTTTTTACTTCTCTTTTTGTCTTGACTTAGGAGTCTCAGCAGCAGCTTCACTTTCTCTTTCCGCAACCGTCTCTGTTCGCGCTTCTTCCTAATCTTTGGCCATCGCGTTATCTTCTTTGGTCCCTTTCTGTTTTGGCAGAGTAGTCGCCGTAGAATCTTCCTTCTCCTTTTCCGCAACTACTTCTTTCTCTGTTACATCCGTTGCCTTGGGCATTGTAGCCCTTTCTATATCCCCTTTCGGAGTAGTCTATGGTTCCGTGGCCACCGCTTCCTCTGGTTCTTTGGCCATCTTCTCCTCAGCCTTATGGTGTTGCATTTCGATGTCTTCGTCTTCTTCAATCACTGATCGTTGATTCTTTCTCCACGGCGGCATTGTCGAGGTTTTCCTTGCTGCTTTCTTTGTTCTCGTCATCTCTGAAGAGGGAACTGCTGCGCAATTGAGATGCAGTCAGATGTGGAATCGAAGATGATGGAGATGGAGGAGCGAGTGGAGGCGGAGGAGTTGGGGATGGAGGGGTTAAGGTGATTTGGTCGCCGGCGATTTTTGCGCAAGAACGCAGGTGCAGAGCGAGGGCAGAGCCAGGGCAGAGCGACGGTCTGAGTGAGGGCAGTGCGAGGGTTTTGGATTTTTCGTATTCGAATGTTTTCCGTCTGTTTTTTTTTTTTTAAGTAATTACGTGATAATGCCACCGCGCCCTGCTGCCGGGTAGCTTGCCCTTTTCACCCGCACGGGCAACAAATTCTTACTATATATATATATATATATATATATATATATATATATATATATATATATATATATATATATTTCGTGTCTGGCCAAACGAACGGGAAGTGAGTGGGATACCATTCCTTCCCCCTGGTTGAGCATTGCCAGATAGATATTGACTTACAGGAGCAGAGGCTGCCCATGAACGGGAAGTGAGTGGGATACCATTCCTTCCCCCTGGTTGTGATGACATTTTAAACACGTCTAATCTATATAGTGTTGAATCAATCCATATGGTTGGAAATAGTGTGCATACTCCACATGTGCTATTTTAATGGTAGGTACACATAAGTTACATGTACCAGCCTGTACACACTTCCTAACTTCATATATATATATATATATATATATATATATATATATATATATATATATATATATATATATATATATATATAGAGAGAGAGAGTCAGGCTAGAATACACTCGAGTGTACGGATCGCATGAATACACTCAAGTGTGTTTTCATATCAAGACTATTTTTTGCAAAATATAAACCGTTGATCTTCACCGTCATACTATAAATAGGCTACATACAAATTTGGAGCCCATTTGGATGACGCGCGAAATCCAAGGGCAACAAAATCGACGCGCGAAACTAATTTGAAATGCATAATTTTTGCGGTCTTCATAACATGAGCTATACATATCCAAATGTGCTCAAATTTTGCGTATGAGTTGTTTACAAGATGTTTAAGAAGATCAATGGATTAGATTTTCAAAAAAAATATTGCATCATAAAAAACTACTTGAGTGTATTCCGCTCTGAATACACTCGAGTGTATTCTAGCCTGACTCTATATATATATATATATATATATATATATATATATATATATATATATATATATATATATATATATATATATATATATATAGATTGGATGTATTTCAAAATTCATTGCAATATGATATTCATACATCATCCTATGAAAGAATATGTGTATTTAATAATCAACGGTAAGTTAAAAAAATTACAGAAACTGTTGGATGATATATTACTATATCTCATGATCTTTCTGAGATATTGTGATGATATTTTAAACACGTCTAATCTATATAGTGTTGAATCAATCCATATGGTTGGAATTTGTGTGCATACTCCACATGTGCTATTTTAATGGTAGGTACACATAAGTTACATGTACCGGCCGGTACACACTTCCTAACTTCATATATATATATATATATATATATATATATATATATATATATATATATATATATATATATATATATATATATATATGCTAAAAGAATTGTTTACCCGAGTACATGTAACTTGCATGTACCTACCTTCATTTACGATAATCGTAAAATTAAACTACACTATCCAACCTTATGGATGTGGTGTATACCACTTAGATAAGATGTGTATCAAAAATCACCAACATATGATATTCATAGATCATCCAATGAAAGAATTTGTGTCTTATCTAATCAACGGTAAGTTGCAGAAATTACAGAAACCGTTCGATAATATGTTGCTATATCTCATGATTAATGTGAGATATTGATATGTTTTTTAAACACATGTAATCTATATAATTATGAGTCAATCCATATGATTGGATTTTATTAACATGCTCCACATATGTTATTTTAATGGTTGGTACACGTAACTTACATGTACCGACCGGTACACACTTCCTAACCTCACATATATATATATATATATATATATATATATATATATATATATATATATATATATATGGGTGTTCATTCATTGCCCGCGCGGGTAGCATTGATTTTCGCTACCCTGCAGCCAAAAAAGTAACTCTCCTAGCTAAGAAAGTAACTCTAGTGTCAAAAAAGTAAGTCTGCTGACCAAAAAAGTAACTTTGTACAAAATATACAACAGATATATATAAGGACGGGTTTTTTTATTTTGGAGGGGCAAATGATATTATTTTTGGCTCAAATGTTTTGGAGAGCTAGACAAAATAGTCCTCTACAATTTCGAATTTGTTTTTTGAAAAAAAGTGATCGGAAGGGTGGGCAGGTAGCTACCCGCGCGGGCAATAAAGATAGGCCATATATATATATATATATATATATATATATATATATATATATATATATATATATATATATATATATATAGGGTGTTCATTCATTGCCCGCGCGGGTAGCATGGATTTTCGCTACCCTGCAGCCAAAAAAGTAACTCTCCTAGCTAAGAAAGTAACTCTGCTGTAAAAAAAGTAACTATGGTGTCAAAAAAGTAACTCTGCTGGCCAAAAAAGTAACTCTGTACAAAATATACATCATATATATAAGGACGGGTTTTTTGATTTTGGAGGGGCAAATGATATTATTTTTGGCTCAAATTTTTTGGAGAGCTAGACAAAATAGTCCTCTACAATTTCGAATTTTTTTTAAAAAAAAAGTGATCGAAGGGTG